>JANTPZ010093482.1:0-21281 GCA_025593235.1 Vachellia pachyceras | reverse complement strand
CAATGATTTAAAAATTAAAAATTTCTCAAGTATTAACCATCTAAATTAATTTGAATATACGATAAAAATGATTTAAACAGATATTAAAAATCATTAAAATCAATTACTTGACAAGAGAAGGAAAAAAAATCTTTACGAAGGAAATTGTTACCTGATGCCGCCACATGGTCTCTGACTCTCTGGACGATTCTGGTGAGGATGGTTCGTCTTCTTTCTGGCACGCTCTAGAAGACTAGAACTCCTCCTCCTCTGTTTTATTAGTGGCTCTCTCTTTCTCCTCACTCTGCTCCTTGCCAAGCGGTCTCGATCCTTCAGAGGCTCTCCTTCATTTGTCAAGCTTCTGTTGTTTCTACTTCCCTTTCCAAGCCCTCCTTCCTCCATCTATTGTTGCGCGTTTTACTCCCCCAAGGTTCGGCTTCTTTCTTTCCTACTTCTTTTTGTCTAATTTGTTCTGCTGAATTTTGTGCCCATACCCTGTATTGGACTTGAGCAAACTTGTCTTAGAGGTGTTTGTGAAAAGAGCTGCATGAAATGCATTTCTAAGATTTTCCCCACGTAATATCACTTTGGGCCTATAATTTTTAGGTAATGAGTTAGTAGATGGACAGGATCATGCCATCTTATTGTTCTTACCAAGGAAGAGGCTGGGGAGTTCTAAAGAGCAATCTGTACTATGTTGATTTTGGGATTGGATTAAAATATTTCAGATGATAGTTTGTAATTATTTAAATTTTTGCATCTAACAATTTTGTTGACATGGGTTACCTAGATAAAGACCGTGTCAACAACTGCATAATTGTTAAGATCTAAGAATAAAAAAATGGAACACATGAAATGCCTCTGCACATTTCTGTAATCCTTTTATATTTAAAACATTCTTTGTAACATCAATGGTACAATGGTTGTTTTTAAGAGTGGTAATCATAGATGGATGGAATAATTTGTTTTAGCGTTGGTGAAACTTAGATTCCAAAAATTTTTCATTATGATCTCACCTATATCTATTTCAGAATGGCTGAAGCTTCATACACCGTAGCGTCAGACAGTGAAACCACTGGGGAGGATAAGTCATCAGCTTCTACTGAAATCGCCATTGGAATCGACATTGGTACATCCCAGTGCAGTGTTGCTGTGTGGAATGGATCTGAAGTGGAGCTCTTGAAGAACACAAGAAACCAGAAGATTATGGGATCATATGTGACTTTTAGAGATGACACCCCATCTGGAGGAGTTAGCAGTCAACTCTCTGATGATCATGACTTGTTATCTGGAGCTACAATCTTCAACATGAAACGCTTGATTGGAAGAGTTGATACAGACCCAGTTGTCCACTCCAGTAAAAATCTTCCATTTCTGGTACAGACTTTGGATATTGGTGTACGTCCCTTCATTGCAGCATTAGTGAACAATATGTGGAGATCCACGACGCCAGAAGAAGTCCTGGCTATCTTTCTTCTGGAACTAAGAGTGATGGCCGAAGCTCAGCTGAAACGACTGATAAGGAATGTGGTCCTCACAGTTCCGGTTTCATTCAGTCGATTCCAGCTGACCCGGATAGAACGAGCTTGTGCTATGGCTGGCCTTCATGTTCTCCGGCTGATGCCTGAGCCAACTGCTGTGGCTTTATTATATGGACAGCAGCAGCAGCAGAGTTCTCATGATAACATGGGCAGCGGAAGCGAGAAGATTGCGTTAATTTTCAATATGGGTGCCGGCTATTGTGATGTTGCTGTGACTGCTACGGCTGGAGGCGTATCACAGATAAAGGCCTTGGCAGGAAGTACCATCGGGGGAGAAGACTTGCTTCAGAATATGATGCATTATCTGTTACCAGAATCTCGAACTCTATTTAAAACCCACGGTATTGAAGAAATCAAATCTATGGCCTTCCTCCGCGTTGCTGCTCAGGACGCCATTCATAGGCTCTCCTCTCAATTCAGTGCGCAGATTAATGTAGACTTGGGAGATGGTTTGAAGATAAACAAGGTTATAAACCGGAATGAGTTTGAGGAAGTGAACAGAAAGGTGTTTGGTAAGTGTGAGAGCCTTATCATCCAGTGTTTGCAGGATGCCAAGGTAGAGGTTGAGGATGTAGACGATGTAATAGTGGTTGGCGGATGCTCTTACATTCCGAAGGTAAAGAATCTTGTGTCTAGCATGTTCAACGGAAGGGAACTTTACAAAGGTATGAATCCTCTGGAAGCTGCCGTTCGTGGTGCAGCAGTTGAGGGAGCTGTGGCATCAGGTGTCAATGATCCCTTTGGAAACTTAGACTTGCTAACTATCCAAGCCACACCTCTAGCTATAGGGATCAGAGCCGATGGAAACAACTTCGTTCCTGTAATACCGAGGAATACAACAATGCCGGCAAGGAAGGAGTTGGTTTTCACAACCTGTCATGATAATCAAACTGAGGCTTTGATCATTGTGTATGAAGGTGAGGAAAAGAACGCTGAAGAGAATCATTTGTTGGGATACTTCAAAGTAGTAGGAATTCCTGAAGCACCCAAAGGGGTTCCGGAGATTAGTGTGTGCATGGACATAAATGCTGCGAATTTATTGAGAGTGTTAGTGGGAGTTCTAATGCCGGGGTCTCGGCAGCCGGTAATTCCGGTCATGGAAGTGAGGATGCCGACTGTTGATGACGGCCATGGCTGGTGCGTTGAGGCCTTAAATAGAAAGTGTGGTGATACGCAAGATTTGGTGACTCTCCAGAAAAAAGCGTAAACTGATACGTCAATGCCTTTTCTGTCCTCTTCCGTTTTTAACTGTGACTTTCTTTTGTAAAATGTTGTTATGTGCTTGTGATCTCAACAGTCTGTAAATATCCGATATATGAAGAGATAATAATAAAAGCTGAAACACAGTGTGAATTTGACAGATTCCCAATTCCTTTGTTGAGCTCCGTGCATCAAGTGATCTAGACAATTACCTTCTGCTGCTCAATTGTATTGTTTAATACCCCATAAAGTAGTTGTTGGCAGAAAAGAAAGAGAGAAATGAAAACAAGAGAGTTGATAATAGGAATGATTCAAAATTCTAGATGTGATGAAAAATGGAGGCATTCAAGGATTTAGTATGTAATCGTGATATAGGTATTTACAATTATGACATTTGTAGATCGATATTTTTATAGTAGCGGGGGCAAAGACAAAACAAGAGTGCTGTTTATAACGATGAATGTTCTTGGGAGTATACATGCACAGGAAGCTTAGCAGTTTTGTGGGATAGGGATAAAAAGCCTGTGAGTAGAATTGCACTCGGACAAGGACATGGGCCACCAAGTTATACAACAGACCATGCTTTTCAAATGGAATATTGTTTGGGGTAGTTGATTATTTGTTTTTCCAGGAAATTTTACAATTGATTTTAAGTGAAAAAATTAATAATTTTCCCAGTTTTATTTACAACGTAGGTTTCAATACCCTCATACATAAAACCTTAAAATTTACCAGTGAATGAGGCCTATAGGTAATTCATTTACTTCATGGTTATGCTTGTCATTTTTCTCTTCGATTTTTCTGATGGTGTTTTAGTATTCAATTAATTGATATTTGTAGATCGTTGCGCCATCTGTGCCTTGCGGTTGGTGTAATCAAGAAGTGGAGGATAGTTTTGCATGCTCTATAAGGGATTGCCCAGAAACAAGATTGTTATGGGCAGCTGTGGTGAAGCCAGAGTATTCTAACCGAATTTTCGGGAGCAATTTGTGGGGCTGGTTTGCTCTCAATTTTAATGCAAAAGTGGGTTGTGGGGACATTCTGCAGAAATAATTTTTTTCAGGATTATGTGCTGTTTGTTATGGCAACGAAGGAATAAGAAGATTTTTGAACAGAGGTCATCTCATATCATGAGTATAATACACCAAGAGCACGCCATGCTTTCTAGTTATAAAGTAGCATATACTCAACTTAAATGGGATGGTACTTGTTTGTGCAAATTTTAGTAAAGGATTAATTTGAAAGAAGTTCGAGGTCACCAATAGTGGGAAAAAAAATTTAATGGTTGATGAATTTAGAGTAAGATGAAAAATTGTGATTGTATTGATAAAATTGTTAAAATACAGTAAGAACTTGAATAGATTGGAATCTGAGAGTAGCAGAGTGTGAGAGAGAGAGACTAATGAGCAATATGGTATGTAAAAAGTATCTATAATGTGAGATACAATATAAATAAATAAGTGGTCTTCACACTTTTGTCACACATCCAGTCTAACGGTCTCTTAAAATCTATTAGTGGTAGACGCTGGATCTGTGGATCTAACAGTCTACCTCAAAATATGGGGGATGTTGAAGGCATATATGACTGGTAAGCCTCCACTGTCCTGTAACAGTTGGACCTTTAGTTAACTCCTGCATTCTCATGGGCCTGCAAATTGAGCCTAACCTAATTCATTTTTTTGTACATACAACACCCATAGGGATGAAGAGGATGCAAAACGACAACCTAATAGGAGAGGGGTGGATTATGTTACATGTGGACGGAGCAGCATCATGTAGGAATGGAAGTGCAGGCTGTGGTGGTATTCTCCAGAATCATAAAGGGGAGGTCATTGAAGCATACATGATGAATATTGGGCAAGGAGACTCATTGATGGCTGAGCTGTGGGCTTGCCTTATGGGGTTACACAGGGCATGGGATAGAGGATTTCGGAAAGTGAAGTTGAGAAGTGATTGTCAAGAGGCCATCAGTTTGATTCTACGAGGCAACAATGAGCTGCATGTTTATTATATTGAAGTCTCATTAGCGAAAGCTCCAGCACGCTTCAAAGGGAATGGGAGACAACCTTACAAAAAAAATCTCTCCCATTTCCTACGGGTCTCCATTGGATCGCTCGTGTGCCCGTTTGGGAATCTGTTGAAAAAGTATTTTTATACAAGTCGAGGTAAGTATGTTAGAGGAATTTTGTCTTGATTTATTACTGACTTTTTAGAATAGAGTTATTGATTTTCTTTGTTATCGAAAGAAGACATCTTAAAATATTTTATCCATTAAATAACATACAAATGTTTATTTAAAGAAAATGAGATAGAAATATGAAGCAAGAGTGTAATATGAACATTGCCTACATCAAATATTTATATGGCCTCGTCAACAAAGAAGAACATGATCATACTTTTCAGTTCATGATGGATTAACATTGCAAAAGATATCTTTGTAAGCAACACTTTACATGGGAAAAAACTTTGCATAAACAGCCGGGAATCTGATGGTGGAAGACATGGCTAAAAATAAAATTTCCTCCTGTAATGTGATTGGCAATTAAATAATGATGAGTAGACAGATAATTACATGAGTCAAGTTCATTATATGCATAATTGAATTTGGTGGTAGTTAGGGACCTGTAAAAGAATTACGGCATGAGGAAATAGCTTGGCTCTCCAATATCATTGGTAGGTGGAAATTGCAATTGAGATAGTGAAATTGAATTATGGGTGGAAAAAATGATAGTGAAACCATAGAAGAAAATTACATGCAATACAATATATACAGGTCCATTGCTGTAACGTTCAGAAGCTGATAAAGCAAAACAAATCTGGGGGCATCGAAAGAAGGGTTTTCCAAGGTATACATAAGCTAACTAGACGAGAATACCTACTGGTCGCTGCACTATTAACTGTGAGTATGAAAGCTGCGTGGCTTGAATGCATGAAAAATGATGAAAGCATGCAGCGCTCACAAAAAAAGGACTAACGATTCCTTCGGGGAAGGCTATCGACCAATTTTGGTATTTAAAAATAATTTTTCCTAACGATACATACGTAAGTTAAGACAAAAATATCTTGAAATCCGTAAAATTATCTCAAAATTTGTAACCCATTTCTTCTAACGGATTCTCAAACACACATTGCACAAAATAAGGAATAACTTTTGAGGGTGTGTCTTAGAAGTTGTTTAGGAATCCAAGAGCGATTTTACTGATTCTGAGGTAAGTATGTGGGAGTTTTTTGTATTGGCTTATGTGCAACATGACTGGACCCATTTGTGAAAGCGGTTGAGAAGTGATTTCACACAGACCGAAGTAAATATGTGAAGGAGATTATTTCAATTTGCGACAAAACATTGTTGAACGTGCTTTTGGGAGTAAGAAAATTTACCCAAACACCCATTGAGAATGAGTTACCAAACAAGCATTTAGTGTTCAGGTACTTTTTAACTTATCTATAAGGTACCTGTTTAGGAACACGGTAGAGAAGTACTTTTACGCAAACTGAGGTAAAATGTAAAGGAGATTATCTCGTTTTACGAGAAAATACTGAACGTGCGTTTGACTTTTCTAAACACTCCGCCAAAGAAGCCCAAACACATATTCCATTAAGGTGCAATTTTGAAGTCTACAGGAAATAAGACGAATTGAATTAAGCTTGGTTGGCATGGTGGTTCAGCACCTCGTCCCTTAAGCATGTGGTCTGGAGTTCGATCCCTCATTCATGTAAATGGAGCAAATCACTTAATCAATCCTCTACCTTTTAGTGTGCTGATAGTAAGACCAGTGATTAGTCCCACGACTTTTAGCTGTGGGCCGAGTGCTCACCTAACAAAACAAAGGAAATAAGACAAACTGAACGGGATTACTTCTTCGTTTCATGATTTAAAATTTAGCCCGTTATATTACCAATGATTAATCATTCCCCTGAAAACTCCACTTCCTAAAAACATATTTCTTTTGCCCAAAAGAAATAAAAATTAAAGAGTGCTCAACCGCCTTAATTAATTTGAATGTACGATAAAAATGAATTAAATAGATATGAAAAATCATTAAAATCAATAACTTACCAAAAGAGGAGGGAAATACGAGGGAAATTGTTGCCTGAGGGCGCCACACGTTCTCTGGACGACTCCGGTGAGCATGATTCGTTCCCTCTGCACGCGCTACAAGACTGGAACTCCTCCTCCTCTGTTTTATTAGTGTCTCTCTCTTTCTCCTCACTCGCCACGCGGTCTCGATCCTTCTGAGACTCTCCTTCATTTCTCAAGCTTCTGTTGTTTCTACTTCCCTCTCCGACCCCTCTTTCGTCCATCTCTTGTTACGCATTTGGCTCCCCCAAGGTTCGGCTTCTTTCTTTACTACTTCTTTACCTTTTTGTCGTCTACTTCTTCTTTCTTGATGTTTGAGTTTGAGGATTGGAATCGTATTGATAATCATGACCTGTAGTGCGCTTGTCCCGTTTTGGTTTAGAACTTGCTCTCTCTTCTTGATCGCTTGAGCAAGGGTTGTTTCTTGGTACGAAATGGCATTTTATGTTGTGTCATTTTGTGTATTGGAATTCTACTATATTACTCATGCCTTGAGTTTGATCCAAAGTGAATATACTTCCCATTTTGATGTGCAATTAATAAGAATGTGCATGGTTGTAGAAGATAGTAACGAATTGGTCTGATTTTATTTCATTCCAGTGTCTTTATGGTCAGCCTGATGTTATTGGTACCGAGGATTTTATGCTTTGGCTGAGTAGGGCTCCTGTTTCTCTTGATTGTCCATTTTGCATGAAGACGGAAATCAGTGAAGCAGCATTTAATGCAAGCTGTCATATTGAACGGTGTTCATCTTCTTTGATAAAAGTTCATTGCGATGTTCTGCATAAAAGTCTTCTTGATTACATACGTTATATATCCGAAGGGGTTCTTTATTAATGAATGCTCATTGCGTTGTTTTGGATTTAGGCTTTCTTGATTACTTGCGGTTACATATCCTAAGCTTTCGTCGCAGTTGTCCTGCTGAATTTTGTGTCCATACTCTGTATTGGACATGAACAAAACTCGTCTTAGAAGTGTTTGCAAAACGACCTGCATGAAATGCATTTCTAAGATTTCTTCCACTACAGAATATCACTTTGGGCCTATAATTAATTTTTAGGTAGATGCAAAAGATCATGATATCCTATTGTTCTTATCAAGGAAGAGGCTGGAAAAAATTCTAAAGAGCAATCTGTACTATGTTGATTTTGGGATTAGATTAAAATATTTCAGATGATAGTTCGTAATGATTTAAATTTTGCATCCAAGTTTGTTTACATGGGTTACCAAGATAAAGTCCGTGTCAACAATTGCAGAATGGTTAAAATATAAGAATCATAAAACAAATGAAAATCACATTAAATGCCTTTGCAAATTTTTGTAATCCTTTTATATTTAAAACATTCTTTGTAACATCAATGGTGCAATGGCCGTGTTTCATACACAAAGAGTGGTAATTATAGATGGATGGAATAATTTGTTTAAGCGTTGGTGAAACTTAAATTCCAAAAATGTTACCTAAAATAAAAATAAATTCCAAAAATGTTGTTACCTAAAATAATAATAAATTCCAAAAATGTTTTATTAGCATTTTATTATGCTATATACACAATTTATGATCTCTCCTATAGCTATTTCAGAATGGCCAAAGCTTCATGTACTGTAGCCTCGGACATTGAAACCACTGGGGAGGATAAGTCATCAGCTTTTCCTGAAATCGCCATTGGAATCGACATCGGTACATCCCAATGCAGTGTTGCTGTGTGGAACGGATCTGAAGTGGAGCTTTTAGAGAACACAAGAAACCAGAAGATCATGAGATCATATGTGACTTTCAAAGATGACACTCCATCTGGAGGAGTTAGCAGTCAACTCTCTGATGATCATGACCTGTTATCTGGAGCTACAATCTTCAACATGAAACGCTTGATTGGAAGAGTTGATACGGACCCAGTTGTCCACTCCAGTAAAAATCTCCCATTTCTGGTACAGACTTTGGATGTTGGTGTACGTCCCTTCATTGCAGCGTTAGTGGGCAATAAGTGGAGATCCACCACGCCAGAAGAAGTCCTGACTATCATTCTTCTGGAACTAAGAGAGATCGCCGAAGCTCAGCTGGAACGACCAATCAGAAATGTGGTCCTCACGGTTCCTGTTTCATTCAGTCGATTCCAGCTGACCCGGATAGAAGGAGCTTGTTCTAGGGCTGGCCTTCATGTTCTCCGGCTGATGCCTGAGCCAACTGCTGTGGCTTTATTATATGGACAGCAGCAGCAGAGTTCTCTTGATAATATGGGCAGAGTAAGAAAGAAGACCGCTTTAATTTTCAATATGGGTGCCGGCTATTGTGATGTTGCTGTGATTTCTACGGTTGGAGGCGTATCACGGATAATGGCCTTGGCAGGAAGTACCATCGGGGGAGAAGACTTGCTTCAGAATATGATGCATTATCTGTTACCAGAATCTCAAACCCTATTCAAAATCCACGGTATTGAAGAAATCAAATCCATGGCCTTGCTTCGAGTTGCAGCTCAGGACGCCATTCATAGGCTCTCATCTCAAACCAATGCGCAGATTGATGTAGACTTGGGAGATGGTTTGGAGATAAACAAGGTTGTAAACCGGAACGAGTTTGAGGAAGTGAACGGAAAGGTGTTTGGTAAGTGTGAAAGCCTCATCATCCAGTGTCTGCAGGATGCCAAGGTAGAGTTTGCGGATGTAGACGATGTAATAGTGGTTGGTGGATGCTCTTACATTCCGAAGGTAAACAATCTTGTGTCTAGCATGTTCAACGGAAAGGATCTTTACAAAGGTATGAATCCTCTGGAAGCTGCCGTTCGTGGTGCAGCAATTGAGGGAGCGGTCGCATCAGGTATCAATGATCCCTTTGGAAACTTAGACACTCTAACTATCCCAGCCACACCTCTAGCTTTAGGGATCAGAGCCGATGGAAACAACTTCGTCCCTGTAATACGGAGGAATACATCAATGCCGGCATGGAACGAGTTGGTTTTCACAACCTGTCATGATAATCAAACCGAGGCTTGGATCATCGTGTATGAAGGTGAGGAAAAGAAGGCTGAAGAGAATCATTTGTTGGGATACTTCAAAGTAGTGGGAATTCCTGAAGCACCCAAAGGGGTTCCGGAGATTAATGTGTGCATGCACATGAATGTTGCGAATTCACTGAGAGTGTTAGTGGGTGTTCTAATGCCGGGGTCTCGGCATCCGGTAATTCCGGTCATGGATGTGAGGATACCGACTGTTGATGATGGCCATGGCTGGTGCGTTGTGGCCTTAAATAGGAAGTGTGGTGATACGCAAGATTTGGTTACTCTCCAGAAAAAAGCGTAAACTGATACATCAATGCCTTTTCTGTCCCCTTCCCTTTTTAACTGTGACTTTCTAGTGTTCCAGCGAGTCCGATGTTGGTAAAATGGTGTTCTGTGCCTGTGATCTCACAAGTCTGCAAGTAAATATCCGATATATATATGAAGAAATAATAATAAAAGCTGAACGTAGTGTGAATTTGACACATTCCCAATTCCTTTGTTGAGCTCCGTGCATTAAGTGATCTTGGGCTTCCCTTGGCAATTACCTTCTGATGCTAAATTGTAGTTTAATAAATTTTGGATTTGATTTATAATGATAAATTAAATATTGGATTCATTTTAAAAGATAGATCAAATATTGATTTAAAAGATGAGATCTTGGATTTAATTTATAAAAATAAATTAAATTTTGATATATCTTGATATTATATCTTATTTTAATTTATGGATATAAATTAAATTATACCATCATTAACTCCTCATCCAAAGTAAATGAATTGGTTAATTTATATATGTTGAATATATCTAAAGAAAACCATTTTTACTTAGAGCTTGTTTGGATGTAAGATTGAAAATAGCTTTTACAGATTCCGAGGTAAAACCTAGGTTTTGAAAAGTGATTTATGTTTGGAAGTTATTAACTTTTACGGATTTCGAGGCAAAAAATGGGTAGGAAAGAGGAAAGTAGGAAAGAGAAAGAGAGAAAAAATAGGAAAGAGAAAAGATGAAAAAGTATGAAAGAGAAAATTTAGATTTCAAACTGAGACTTTGTAACCAAAATAGCTTTTGGAAAAAAAATTTTTGCTTGGACAAAATCTCGATTTTGAGGTAAAACCTAGATTTTCAAACCAAACCTAGGTTTCAAAAATGGTTGTCAAACCAGCCCTTAATTTATTTTGAAATAGATAAAGATAGATTTTGAAATTCAAAAAGATAAACTCTGAATATCTATAAATAGATAGTTAGAATCTTCATTAGAGACACATGAAAAAAAAATGGCTAAAGTATACTTTTAGTCCTTTATGTTTGAGTCAGGTTTCATTTTAGTCCTTTAAATTTAAAAAGAGCACTTTCAGTCCCTCTAACTTAACGCCGTTAGTTTATCTTAACGGAAATTGTTGACTAATCAACTTTAATAAAACATTGACAAAGCATACTCACATTTTAATTTTAATTTAATAATATAATAAATTTGATATTTTAAATTGTGTAAAATAAAAAAAATTTAAAATAATAGCGTTAAGTTTGATAAGTTAGCAATTTCCGTTAAAAAAAACTAAAGGCGTTAAGTTTGAAGGACTAAAAGTGCACTTTTTAAATTTAAAGAACTAAAAGTATACTTTAGTAAAAAAAATCAGAAACTTAAGAGAAAAACCGAGAGAGGGAAGGAGATCCAAGAAACGGATGTAGAGATGCTAGCATGCAACCATGTTGAAAGTTATTAGTATGGATATTGATAGAAAAAATTGATTCTAACCATTGACTTCTTGAAACTGAGTAAAGAAAGAAAAGAAAACACTTCAAGAAAAATATATTTTTTGATTACACGATTTAAAAACCTTTAACAGATCCAAGGTAGGAATTGGAAACATTTTTAATCTTCCTGCTGTGATGTTCAATCCTAACAGCCGAAGCACATAGATTTGGAGATTTGGAGCATGCTGTGATATACAGAACTCAGTTCTGTGTTGTGCAGCTTGAATAATGTCACTTGGCATGCATATTACATGCCATTAAGCATATCTAAAGATATTTTTTAAGAACTCACTCGGATGGGTTTTTTTTGCAATAGATGGTGTATCCCTCCTCAATTAAACAGATATAAACAAGGCATCAAGTTTAAACCTTGTGAATTTTGAAAAACTAAATAGTTTTGGCCGACTCGACCTGAATTGTTTAAGGTCCAATATAACTTTTAAAAACTGGCTAATATATTCTGAAAACACACGCATATTATTTCACTAAAAATCAATTGTAGGCCTTTAACATTGGTTCAATGTCTTGATTATTTATAAATCACGATTAATATATTTCTATAACTATATGGGGTAATATCTGGTACTTGCTGCGGGCCAAAAAAAAAAAGATATCTGGTACTTAGTAGGTCAACTTTAGGTCTAAATAATGATTGGGTCCATAATTACATCATTGGGTTATTAATGCTACATATTTGACTGATATAATTGAGGAAAGTTGTTGGCAAAAAAAAAACAATATGTTTAACAGTGTTTTTTTTTTTTTTGGTGACAACAGTGTTTTTCATAAAACGAGATAATCTTCTTCACATATTTACTTCAGCATGCGTAAAAGTACTTCTCTACCACATTTTCAAACGGAGTCAACGTGGAGTTTAGTTTCCATATTGAGCCCAGCAGAGACAGGGGCGGACAGGGATAATCCCGTATCAGCACTGTTCCGCAATCACATTTTTTTATTACCATGTACATATAAGCAGACAAAGGTTGAATTCAACAAAGGATCAGTTGGTCTTTCATAATAAAGTGATTAACGAAATAGAAATGAAAAGAGAAATTGCTTCTGCGCCTTAATACATGAATCTTGCTGAAGGGGAAAAGGACATGTATGCTGCACACACATACAGATGAATAGCCTCCTGAACTGATGCAGCGAGGGGGAAGGGAGAGCATATCATACAGACTTTGAAACACGGATTGAAGCATCAGACAAAGTAATAATGTTTGAAACAAGTTGACAAGCGCAGGGGCATGAGAGATATGATGAAACAAGGTTCAAAGGTTAAAAGCTGTGGGAGTCCATAACTGGGAAAACACGAATGGGTAGTCCCCATGGATGAGGCCAAGTTTGTCGGGGCTGAAGGAAGTCTGATCGATGACTGACACACACAGACACAGAGGTCATTAGGATTGACTCTGGCGGTGGTGAAAAGGAAAGCCCTCCTGATCGATGACTGATCGAGGCCGCTCAGCTGGAAGAAAGAGCTGTCGTTTTTCATTTGGAAGCCTCATAAACACCAGAAGCGTCGAAGACTTTTGAGCTTGAAATTCCCGGACAAGCACTAGCTGCTCAAACACATACCACCCTCCGCGTTTTGTCCTCATCCCTTCCTCAATCTCCAGCCCTTGCACTTTTGATTCTTTAACCTCACATGAGATACTGATACACACACGACCACCGCATTTCAATCTCCAATACCACTCCGTATCTGCCCCGTCCCTCAAATTCTGAAACGCAGCTCTCGTTGACTTCTCTCCCAATCAAACCCCGACACTCATTCTCGATCACCCACTCTACCACACAACTATTCACACAACAAATACAAGAGCAACACTGCAACACTTACACTACTCTCCCGCTTCTCAAACCCTCCCTCTTTCGTTTTCCTTATTATAAACAAAACTAACAAAAGTCCGACCAAGTTGGTCTGGTCTCAGAGATTCTGCATTGCATGCCTCTCTCATTAACCTCTTGTTTCTCAGTTCTCACTCTCCATAATCAAAGTTACCGCTACAAGAACAGCAACAGATGCATACGAATAATTATAATAATAAAAATAACAACAATGTCACAAACTTCGACGCTGTGTCCTTTCACTTTCAACGCCTTCGTTGTACAGTCTCCTTCTATTTGCCACCGCAAGATTTTCAAAAAATGCTTCGCCGTTTTTGCCACGCTGCCTTATTTCCAGGCACATCGATCCCCCCTAGGGCATGGGAGAGGACCAAATCGATGCAGACCGCACATCGTACTTCACGCCCAGCCCAGCACGTCGTCGCCGCCATCGTTTTTTCTGTTGCGTGTCTTTTTTTTTTTAATTATTGTTAGTGTTGTGTAGGCTCGTTCAGTCCATCGGATGGTCAAATGAATCAAAATAGTTGTTGTTGTATGTACGCGTGGCGCCGTTGATAGCGTTTCCGTATGTTAGAAACGCTGGGACACCGAAACGTGGCGTCGTCTGATGTGGGGAGAGACGATGGAAATGAGGCCGCCTAGTGGGGGCCTCATCTTTGACCTATAAACCATCTCGTCATACGGCCTCCTGTAGAACTTCAAGAACGGCGAGAAAGATTCCCGACACCTCTCCGCCTTGCTCGCGTGGCTCTCCCTCCGGAAGAACACCGCTGGCGACTGCAGGAAGGATGGCTGCGGCGTCCTCCTGGGGGTCGCGGCCTCCTTCGGCGTCACGCGCTGAGGCAGCGGGGTTGATGGGAATAGGCTCTTCCTGGTGGCTAGCCTGCCACTGAGGTCTCCGCGGGGGCCCCTGGCGGCCGGTGAGGCGAAGGAGAGGGAGCGGGCGTTGAGGGGGGAGATGAGGGCGGGGCCCATGACCGTGGAGGCGGATTTGTCGGTGAGGCTGAGGTACCATGGCTTGAGGGAGTCGAAGTGGTGGGAGACGGTGAAGGAGAAGCGAGAGGAGGAGCAGGAACCGACCTTGGCCGTGGACTTGATGGTAGAGGGGTCGAATCGGAGGGAGGAGCAGGCTCTTGGGTAAGCCGACATGTCATGAAAGTCCAGCGATTCCTGAAAGTCTAAGGATGATACTATTGTTGTCACCGTCGATAACTCCACAAATGCCCGCACTCCCTGCATTCCAATACCCCATATCGATATCAATAATAAACTTTTAAAAGATTAAACTAACTTTTAGTATTTGATAAATTCAAATGGCCTATTGAAAATGGGACGCATGTGCATGTGCATGTTTATGCGCTGCAAGTGTAGGCGGAACCAAGGAGACCGCCACAGCCCACAAGTCATTTTCAACGTCTTTCCCTATGAGTCTCTGTTTGTGAGCAGTAGTATTATCTACGTATCAACCCCAAATTCAAATTGATCCACCCATATATATATATAAAATCAATAATCATGGTAACCACAACTTTTGGTGATAACAGAAGAGCTAGCAGGAAGTGGGGGGCTGGGCAAATAAGGAAGGGCGTGTGAAAGTGAAAGCAATGCATTAATAAGAAACAGAGTACCTTACCTTCCAGAGATAGGCGAAGAGAGAGGGAGGGTCTATGAGGAAGGCCTTGTGGAGGCGACCTGGGTAGTAGTCTCCCACGATCTTCAGCGCTGGCACCAGTAAGTTCATAAAAGAAGATGCCGACCTGTAAAAGCCTGCACAAAACCAATTACTTCCATTTAATCTCTATCTCCATGCCTACGCCTGCCATACTCTGCATAAAGCACAAAAAATTTATTTAAGGAAACATCATATTCTCCTCTCTTCATTTCAAATGCACCCATTCTTCTGCCACCACCCGAATATTTCATTCATTCTCGCTCCAATTCCCAATAATATCCCCTCCCCCTCTTTCATTATCAAAGCCTATCATAACCAAACCCTGCTTCCCATGCGTTCCTTCTCTGCCATTTCTTTATTCTCAATTTCTCATGCTCAATTCAAATACGAGAGAAGGGCATATTAGGAACAGTGATTCTGAGAGACAGACTTACTCGCGTCAAAAAGCATCACGAACTGCTCGACGTTTTTTGGCATCGTCGAGATGGCCACTTCCAGTGTGAACACCAGCAATCGAGTAAACCTTCACCGTTTTCAAATTGCAGCACACACCTACCAATTACTTTTGGTTCCAAACACACATATATACCAAAGGAAAGGTGTCTGGGTTTTAAATTCTTACAGTTTCTGGGAATGTAACTTCTGGTAGTCTTGCTTCATCCGGAATATCTGTCATATATCCCAAAACCTCACACTTCAGATTCCACAATAAGAAGACAAAAAATCACTCAGTTTTCTCCAACGCAGAGGGAGGGTCGGTGAAATTACCATAACAGGTCTGGATTCATCGTCGTGCCCGGCTACATATGCCAGCCCGTCGGAAAGCTCGCCCGAGAACTCGTCTGCTATCAAATGCTCTGTTTTCGCAACATTCATCAGAATCACCCAGTTATTCTCAAAGGGAGGAAACAAAACCTATTTCTTTCTTCTTCTTTTTTCATTTGTGTGACTCTCATGATTACCATTCATATGATAGATAGGAGGGATGGGTTTGAACTGCTTGCTTTTAAAACTTGAGTAATTCAAAAAAAGCAGAAAAAGCAAGATTCTTTGGTGGAAGAAGAAAACAAAAAGGGAAACTCTATTATTCATGAAAAAGATAAAGAGAGCATAAACGTTGCAAAACTAAAAAACACGGCAAGCAGGAAAGAAAAAGCTATGAAAAAGAGAAGGCATTAGAAGAAGAATAAGAAAAATAAAAGCTCGCTGGTATCTATGTTATTTCTTTGTGAGTATATTTACTTACCTGTGCCTATACTCTCTCTCCAAGACAAACAAGCCCTGAGTTGCTTTGCAGCTTTTTTAACATTCCCCCCCTTCGCTCTCAGAAACCGTTCTACGCAAGCGTAGTTGCAGAACTTCTCCTACACATCAACAACAACAACACAATCTGTACATTAGAATCACACGGGGAGGACCATTTTTGCAGCAGCAAGGAAAATACAGTAACAAGGTGAAAAGAGGGAATAAATTACAAACCTGTTTGACAGTAAGGGGGATTTGTTTTCTGATGAGGCCAAGAACAGCTTCAACTTTGGTATTGTCTTTGTGATCTGGTTGCTCTTTCTTGCCCATGTCGAGAAATATATAGCTAGGTATAGCTATGAAAGAAATGAGACAGACAATGATTTGTATTGGCGTTCCAACAAGAGACTAATATACCAGGCTTTTGGTTTACGCAAGCTTGAATTAATTAAGAGGGGGGATTCAGTTTGTAGGTAGGCATTTGAGTTGAGCGTAGATGAGAGGGAGAGAGAGAGAGAGACAGAGAGCAATAGAGAACCGAGGAAAACGAAAGTGAGGGAGAGGATGAGTTTTGGAATTCGAAGGGCGTATATATAGGGAAACACGGCTCGTAACGCCGTTATCCGAGGAAAGCCCACTCACGCATGCAAAGCTACTCACATTATTAAAGTCTAGTGAAAGCGTCAACACTTCCACTCCTCACTGCTTTTCGGTCAATGCCTTGAAGTTTAACGGAAATCGTCAGCCCCCCAACAAAATGACTGTATCGTCTCACTCCAAACATTTTCAAGTTTTAACCTCAACCATCTCATTTTTTACTGCATATAGGTTCCAAAAAATTCTTACTGAAGTTACATGCCAAACTTGCATATTTATTATAACTGAACTTTCATAGTTATTACTCTCTCTAATCCCCAATGTAAAATATAATTGAAAAGGCTGGATTTAATCATACATATGATATTTTAATCCATTTTATCTGTTACATTTATCATTTTTAAACTAACTGGTTAAGTAATTTTTATATTAAGGATATATGGTATTATTTTCTAGGATGGGATTAAGGATTATTATGATTATGATGTCTTCTTGCTTGGGCATTATGTGTGTGTGTGAAAGTTTGTTTCATATGCTATATATGTGTGTAAAATCCAATGATCCCCGACACGTGTTGGGTGTAATTAAAAACATTAGTGTCTCACAACATGGCAAATCAAGATTCAAATCCTTACCAAGAGGTTTGTCCATGTTTAATGCTTGACATCACCTCCAACTATATTCTCTCAAATTGGAAAAATACATAAATGTGCTAAGCAAAAAATCCAATAATGGACTGCTGTCGATGCTTTTGATGCATGCTTTGATCAGGTTTGTTTGTCCAAATAATTTTGTTTGCAATAATGGACAAGCCTGTACTGTTCTATATATATATATAGAATATATATAGAACTAGGTGAATAGAACTAGGTGAATATATATATTTTTTGCCAACTAACTAGGTGAATATGAAGGTGAGGTGGGGTGAATAATGATGAAGGGAGTGAAATGGGGAGAGGGTGAAAAATGAAAAGGCTGCATGCAGTGGGATAGCACTGGAAGTGAATAAAGGAGAACGTACATGGATATTTGAGGGAATGAACAGAGAAGGAAGGAAGAAGGAAGGGCTTTGGAGATGAGTGTCCGTGTATGTGTGTGTGAAGCCAAAACCAGAGGCAGCACGTGAACGGATATTGCGGGATAAGTAGACTTATCATTACCTTCTGAATCACAAATTCACAATCCCCTCCCCTTTCATGTTCCTCTGTTTCACTTCTCTTCATCACCATGCATTAGCATTTCACTATGCTCTACTTCTGTTTTCTAGCGCCTTGTTCACATTCCATTCCCACATATTATACCTACGTCATATATATATATATCATCATCTCTATATACGCCTCTGTCTCTTCTGTGCTTCTCATCTCTATATATGTGTATTAATCTCCTGTGAACCAAGAGTAGAAGTGTCAGTGTTGTTTCTTTCGTAAAGGAGAGGGATTCATATGCAATATGAGTAGCTAGTTGCCATCCCTTCTATATGATCACATTTCGTAGATGGCAGATTCCTTGAATGTCGTCGTCCCATATTCTTTATTCATTAATTCTCCGTGGATAATCATCCAGAGGATTATTATTATTACTACCCCCTTTGATTTTGTCATCATCAACACTTCACAGTGATGAGCATTCCTATATATATGTTAAGATATATATATATATATATAGGCTGATGAGTATAATACAATTCAAATGGACGCATGCATGCATAATTAGTTCATGTGGATGTTTAAGTATAGTCTACGTCCTGATGAAAGGAAGAGAGATAAATAGTATATGAAGATAAAATACCAAATGCATGCATGATTTTGCTGAACAATTGACCCTAATATGAAAATGTAAGCAGCCATAGATGATTAAATGCTGTTGCGAACTCTGTTGGGAGACACAGACAACACAGATAGGTCGAATATGGCACAAACCCACAAAAACTCGTGTGGGTTGTGCAAGTCAAAACCTCGTTACTCGTCATCTCTCCTCCATATCAGTATGAGAAACCCTTAGATTTATGCTTACAAGAGACACATCAAATTAATGAAACCTCAAGTAATTAAGTCCCATGCATGAGAATTCCAAGTCCGTTGTCCTTACGGCAACGACCCACCACAATAATAGTGTACCACCCATTAAATTTAAAACGAAGAAGACGAGGAAATAAAAAAGGAAGATCATTGTCCCAACATTCTTTACGTGTGAAGCCTTCGATTCCCCATCTCTATTCTGAGTTTTTTTTTAATTGGAAGTTCTTTCAATGGTTCTAGAATTATGTAGCGGGTTTACCACATTTCGAAGGAGAAAGTCAAATGGTAGGTGGGAAACAGTAGAATAATAACGTACGAGTAAAAGGAAATGGTCGTCGCTTATCTGAGAGAGATCGAAGAGTGAATTTTTGGGGTTGAGAGAGGGTGGTGAAGAGGTGAATATTAAGGGAGCCAAACCGATATTTGGGCTGGCTGAGTCGTGCTTCCCAAAGCTTAAAGTTGTAAGCTTTATCGTTTGAAGTTAAATTTAATACGCACAAAAGCTGGAACTTAGTGTGACATTTGTTTTGCTTGTCCTCATTCAAATACCAGTCAGATTCTCTTGTCCTTCTAAACAAAAATAAAGTATATTTTTAATTTCAACGACGACTTGCGTTGTAGGATCAAATTAAACCAATAGTATTATATAAATACACACCAAGTTCAATTTTATTAGTTGCAAGATTAAACAGAGCATGAATCCCCGGGGAGGGGGGGTTTGGAGGAAGGAGCCATGAACGATAGGAAAACCTCTCATGTGGCCCAGTTGTACTAAATTTAGTGTGTGTTTGAGAATCAATTGGGAGAAAGAAGTTCATAGTTTCAGATGTGATTTTATGGATTTCGAGATGATTCTATAGATTTTGAGGTGATTTTTATGGATTTCGAAATGATCTTTATAGATTTTGATATGATTTTGTCTTGACTTTCATGTACCGTTTAGGAAACGGTATTCCAAATAAGCACTTGACTTATTTCTCTTATATATTCTCAAAGCTCATTCACCTACCCCTAACGAAAATTAAATATAAAAAATAATAGAGCTTTTGATTCTTTAATATTTCTTCGTCTCTCTCAGTTTCAAAATTTGAAACACCCCAATTCTTCTCTCTCCCTCTCTTTCTTTACCTCATATATCTAACATGTAATGGCCAAACGCATACCTTTTTAGCCATCAACACACCACAGCCACATCATGATTGAATCATTGCCTTTTAAATTTCAAAGTGTACATTGCTTTTACTTTCTACCCACCTTCTTCATCACCTCTCTCTAGATCTGTGTGTGCCCCAAAAAACAAAAACCAAAAAAAGCGTTCACATGTATAATAATATATAGTAGTCATAGACCAGTATTCGCACTGTGGAAGATTACATATGAACAGCATTCTTGTTAAAATAATACCAGAGGAACTGGAAAAGCTGCCTGCCCCACAAAGAAAAGAAGATGGAGAAGAAGAAGAGTGGGGAGGACCCATGTGTCTGATTTATGACCCGAAATATAATAGACACAAACAAGAAGAGGCTTCACGTTTTGTCCAAATCACTAACCAAAATTACTACTGGATTATTAACTAGGCTGCATTATTTTGCTGCAGCCACATTCGTATCGTCTTCATAAATGATGTGTTTAACTAATTAATCTTCTCCTATGTTTGGCCCCAAAAAGACACACTGATCATCTCCTGCCCTGACCCAGAACTGTTTCAAGAGATAATTAATCAGCCGTGAAATCTGTCGTATATATTTCAAGAGAAAAACATTATCCCTTGTTTTACTGTTATATGTATGTACACTTGTCGGGAACTAAATCAGTATTAAAAGCTAGTACTTTGGATGTGAGATGAGGTTTCCAATTTTAAGAAACTGAAGATGACTTATTACCAAAAGAAAGGGCAACAAATAAAGTAATTTGGAACTCAAAAGTGAGTTGAGTTGATTTTGCAAAGGAAACAGCCGTAAAGCACCGAATAATATCAAACGGTAACTTAAATAGTTGTTCATGTCGTTGTCCAGCTTTTTACTAAACGTCATGACTCAAAATCAATCAATTCCTAACCATTTTGAAACACGAAGCCTTGTGATTCGCTAAGATGTTTATTTTCCGACTAGAAATTTGACTAAATGCGACGTTGGTTCGTTAACCTTTCTTATGCAGGTAGTTGTTTTTAAAATAAGTTATCTAAATGACAAAGAAACCAGTGATGTGATCTCTGTATGCATGCTGATTTTTGACTTTGCTTTATGCACTTAATAATAGTGTCTGTGATTCTTAAATCCCTGCCGTTACAAAAGCAAACCCTCTCATTAATTACACAAACTTTGCTTGGCACAAAAGAAAAAAACA
>JANTPZ010093481.1:0-10249 GCA_025593235.1 Vachellia pachyceras | reverse complement strand
ACTAGTTTAGCCATTTTTATCCAATGACCATACTGCCCTTGGTCTTTATACTTAATGACATTTATGTCCCTGGCTTATATTCTTAGAAATCTCAAAGCATTAAGACTAATCTGACCAGGGTCTCTTAATTCCACTAACATCTCCTTTTTCTGTACTTTTATTTCTGGGCCTTGTCTTATCTTATAACTATCGATTTGGCCTCTATGTCGGCTTACAGAAAAGGTGGATATTACATTTCTCCTCCCTTAAAATAAATTTCGTCCCCGAAATTTACATATTTGAGTCATCTTTCTTCTGTTTTTCTACATACTTTCTCTGACGCAAGTCCTTGCCAGAATACTTTCATAATTTCCTATTGTAAGATCTTCCTTTTCATATAGGAAATAGGAAATTTCTGGCACCATGATTCAGGCTTGGGGGTAAAACTAATCCATAACTATTCTTTCATCTTTAAACATTCTATACATCTCTTTGGCTAAGCTTATTTAGCCTTGAAGACTGACATAATCTTCATTATTGGAGATATCCTCAAAGATATTTAATCTCCAACCTCAACTCTAACGGTCATCTTTTGTTATTGGCATGAATTAATTTCTATTTTATAACATCTCTCCAGCTTTATATTCTAAGACATTCTATGACTGTCTCAGAATCATGCCAACTTCTCTCTCTTTACTAGAGCTTCTTAATTTTCACTATTCAACCATTACTTTTGAAAAATAACATTTCTGAGGCAATCTTACTTATTGCCTAAATTTCAATGGTCAAGCCTCATTCTTTGCAGTCGTTTACTTTTTACAATCATGTTTTTCTTTACTTTTAACTCACCCTTGAGTCTCTTCTTTCAATACATGGCGAGTTTGCATAATTTCTATGGTTCTTTGTCTTTCTTCCTTTCTTAACTCGTACTTATAGCCTCATAACAGGCTTTAGGAAGACATAATACTCCTTTGAGTTATCATATTCCTTTCTGAACTTTAGCACTCTAATAGGGAACTTTTAAAATTTCTTACTTCCCTTAGCCCTCTTGTGCTTTCATAATTCAGAGAAACTTTTACTTTACGTTCTAGTTCTCATACTACTTAACTAGCCTCATGATCAATTACTTATACTGGAGGCTTTAAGCTTCAATTTGTGAAGCTTTTTGATATCCTTCACTTCTCGACTTATCTTTCTCTTTAACTGGCCTGATTATCACTTATTAAGGACTTACAGTTTTAATCTTTACTTTCATTACCTTCTTGCCTGGGGAATTGGGAATGGCTCATCTTAATTGACAGTCAGCTATCTATAGAAATAATCAAGGGTACTCTCTCTATACTAGCTAAGCATCGTAAGGACGCCTTCATATCTTAATCTCAGCTCATGGTCATTTGATTCTCTTGTCTAAAAGAGCAGCATAACGCTTATGACTCTGAGCCATAAAGGCTCTTTGCTTGCTTTAACTGTGTCTGCAAACCTTAAGAGCTCTATCGCTCTTCGGAGGCATATCGCCTCTTCTTATCTCTGGAACTTCTGATACTAGAGCCACTTTACTACTTGAAACTTTTAGACTATCGAGCATAAGCTAAGGTTGAGTCATATATCCTCAGTGGTAGCTAGTCTGATAATTCCCCAAGATTAATCATAGAAGCCGACATGTCCTCTTAAGCTTTGCTTATTCCTCTCTTTTCCTTTTGCACTTCACTAGAACATTCTCTTTTCCTTTTATGCTTCTTAACTTATATTTCTCATGCCACATTTCTTTCGCTATACAATTTGACTTCTCTGGCATCGATTCATTCAGTGTCTGTTCTATGCCCACCTGCTATATCTCAGTATTCAACAATCCTTACTACTTCTTTTCTGATCATTACCATGATGGTTGCAGAGAGAGGACTTACATTCTGTTCATCTTACTGATTTATCCAGTACCCAACTATTCAAGGGATTCTGCCCTTGACTGCTATTAACTTACTTTCTCTCTTTTCCTATTGGGAATGGCTTATTCCATATGCCTTACTTGTACTGCTTTCTTTCTCTTGTGGGACAACATGAGAAGCTCACAATGGTTTCCCATTGGAGTTCTATCTGATTCCTGTCTATCAGGAATTGCTTCTCCCTGTCTATCAGGAAGTAGCTTAGCTTGTGCTAGGGCAATTAGTCCCACGTATCCTTGTATATTAAGGATTTACCTTTCTTCCTGTCTATCAGGAAGTGGCTCGCCTAACTGCGGCAACTTTAATTATTATACGCCTAACTGCGGTGTTAGCATAGGAAAATCACTATTCCAAACTCTAGAGAGATACTTTTTGGCTAAAACGTTTTCTGATATGCATTCTGTTGGGTACTTCCTCTCTTCATTATAACGTATCATACTTTATCCCAATCAGAGAACCTTTCTTAACTTTCTTAGTTTATAGCAGTGGCATTTACTAATAAGAACTTACTTTCTCATTTTCATATTTAGCCTAAGAATCACACCCTTCTGCGATGCCTGAAAACATAGTGAAGTATTACTAGTTCTTCTCATTGCCTAAGACATCTTTAAATTTTACATGATTTGCCTTTACTATTCTCGGGTGTGTCATATCACTTCTTTATCTATTTCTCATCATATGTATCATTATGACAACTACCTGACTTTCCCTTTGGTAGCTCTTAAGATTCCTTGACCAATTCATCCATGGTCGTTTCAACTTTACAATTTATTCTCATAGGAATTTTTCATCATATAAAAATTTAAGCCTATATACTAGCAGATAATTCATCATGAAGTATCCTCAAACTCCGCTGCTAGTACTATGCCTTTATTGCTATCATACTTGGGCTACCTTAAGTTGGGAAGGCTATTGTGGTTACTAGAACTGCTATTGCTGTTGTTGTGACTACTGTGTCTATCACAGTCTATCTGGCTTACTTGTAATAATTATAAAGCCTTTCAGCAGCTCTAGTACTTTTGGTATTGTCTACTTTCTAATTCCTTTAGAAAAATAACCACAACTTAATCAGCATCTACCCAACTCATTCTCATACTTTACTGTCATAATGTATAGCCCAAAACAGCACTTTTGTATCATAACTATACCTCAACTATTCTTACCTTATACCTTTATTTACCTCTAGCATTAGAATTACTAGACAGTATTCCATTACTATACGTATCCTGTCCCTTTGCTTCTGTAACTCTTTGAACTTTTGAGATGATTCTAATGTATATAACTTTATCTCTGATAACATGTATTTTGTCCAGCACATGATCATAATCTAGCTTACTGTTAGCTTATAATGTCTAATAACCTCAAATATTGCTGGACTATCAGAGATTCCTTCCATGATCATCTTCTCTATCACATTTATAAAGGTAAGGCTTAGTCTTATTTAATATCCTGTGTCTCACAACAGGCATTGGAGGAATATAACATCTCTTCTTTTTTTTTGTATGATTATTTTCTCAGTGGTTTCGTTGATTTCTTTAACTTCTCCTCGACTCATCTGAGTCTCTATACTCGGAGTAAGCTGATCCTCTTTCGGAGCTTCTTTGATCACATCATCTATATTACTAAGGATCTGCGTAATTTTATAACTATCAGGCTTTGCTCTTTCATCACCACCACCACTATCATCATCATCATCATAGCCACCTGCACTATCATCCTATTCAGTGCATCGACAACTACATTTTCTTTACTCGGATGATACTTTATTTAGTAGTCATAGTCCTTGAGCAACTCCATCCATCGTCACTATCTCAAGTTTAGCTCTTTCTAATTTTGTAAATACTTGAGACTCTTATGATCATAGTATAGCTTGAGGGTTGCTCCATATAACTAGTGCCTCCATATCTTTAAGGCATAAACTATCGCTGCCAGCTATAAATTATACGTATAAATATTCTTGTCATTTTATAGAAGAAGACTGGTTCTTTCTAGTGAGCTTAATCGGCAGCAAGGCAATCCAAGAAAAGTTTTATATAAAACATCTATAATAATTTGCTAGGCCCAGAAAGCTCTTGACTTTGGTTATGGTCATAGGCAAATCTTATCTCAGTACTGCCTTTACTCGGCGTAGTCCACTGTGACCCATTCCTGAGAGATCACGTGCCCTAGGAATTTTACTTCTCTTACTGTCCTAGGCCGATTCGATCTCAGTACTACCTTTATTCGACGCGGTTCGCAGCGACTTCTTCCTGAGTGATCACCTATCCTAGGAATTTCACCTTTAATAACTAGAACTTACTAAGCTTAGCATAAAAATTTTTCTTTCAGAACAATTTGGCCTCTATGTCGGCTTACTGAAAAGGTGGATATTACAAGCCATCATCAACCTAACCATCTATAGAAGAGTTTTGTTTGTTCTTTCTGACACACTATTTTGTTGTGGAGTGCCAGGGAAAGTTAGCTGTCTAATTATCCCTTTTTCTTCACAGAGCTGTTTAAACTGATCGGATAAGTATTCATGACCTTGGTCAGTACGTAATACTTTAATTCTATGTTCTATTTGATTCTCCACTTTGTTCATATATTGTCTAAAACACTCCAGTGCTTCAGACTTTTGTGAAATCAAATAGATGTGGCCATATCGTGAAAAGTCATCAGTAAAGGTAATGAAGTACCATGCTCCGTGCCTTGCCCTCACACTCATGGGACCCCATATATCAGAATGGACTAAGTCTAATGGATTTTCAGCTTTAGTTCTCGTATCGAAAGGTTTTCTAATTGCCTTACTAGCTAAGCAATTTTCACATAAAGACATTTCCATGTTGGAAACTTCACCTAGTAAACCTTCCTTTGCCAGTTTTATCATTCGATTCTGGTTTATGTGGCCTAGTCTAGCATGCCATACATTCATATCAACAGTTGTACTGGAAGAACTAACGAAACAGTCATGCAAATTAAAATAACCAATAACATCCATTACAAAGAACTTTCCTAAAAGGAAAGCCAAACCATAAAAGGTCCTGTTGCTAAAAATGTCTGCAACTTTGCCATGACAATTCACATCAAACCCATGATTTAAAAGACGCAATACAGAAACTAAATTCCGTCGGATGTCCGGTGTGTGAATCACATCATGCAAGGTTAAGGTCTTTCCACCACGCATAGCTATCTGCATATGCCTATGCCTTTAACCTCGATCCTTGCATTATTGCCAACATAAAGCCATTTGCAATGATGCGGCAACCGACAGTAATCTACGATGGATTCTCGATCCTTCGTTACATGGTCTGTTGAGCCTGAGTCAAGAATCCAAGAGGAAGTTACAGGTTTAGTCAGAAAAGAAGTACTTGAAACATAAGAAATGTGTGAATTCACATGATTCATTAGTACCTTTCCACAGTCATTATGCTCAGGGCAATCCCTTGGAAGTGACCCATCTTCTGACAGGCATAACATTTGACCTTATTCAGGTCAACTTTCTTCTTGTTGCCTTTAGTGCCCTTCTTCTTAAAGTGCTTTCTGTCCCTCTTGAATTTAGGGACTTCCTTTCTACCCTTTCCATGAAATTTCTTGCCCTTCTTGAAATTGGGCTTGGTATTGGAAGGACCTACTTTCTCAGTGTAATAGGCATACCTAGAAGACTTATAAGCTTCCAGGCATTCTTTTTCCAGCTCAAGATGCTTTACAACATCATCAAAAGTGACAATATTGTCATTATGGGTTAGGTTTACCTTCATGTGTTCCCAACTATGTGGAAGCGATGTGATTACAGCTTGTACCTGCTGTTCGTCATTTAATTTGTGTCCAGTTTCCTGGAGCTCTCTAATCATGTTTGACATATCTCGTAGATGTTGCTTCACGGGTGTACTACCCCGAAGCTTATATGTGTCAAACTTAATTGTGAGCCTCCTAAGTTTAGTGGTCGAAGTTCCACCAAACCTTTCTCTGAGGGCCGTCTACATGGCGTGTACAGTAGGATGCTTCTCATACTGGCACATTAGGTCATTTTTCATTGTGCTCAGTAGGGTGACTCTTGTGATGCTGTTTTTCTTTTTCCATGCTTGTAAACTCCAGTTTCTCCTATGCTAGGCTGAAGTCCCAGCTTTAGGTTCCACCAAAATGGTGGTCAGTGGCTCAAGGGCCTCTTGCTCTTCCAATATATACTTCACTTTCCAGTGCCAGATGTCCTAGTTGTCACCGTTTAGCTTATCCCCTTTGTTCAATTCGGCAATAATACTTTTTGTTGCCATTTCCAAGTCTGAGGTGACAAATTATTGTGTTAACAAAAATATTTTTCTTAAATGCTGAGTTTTTAGCTTATATATAGCACATCACAGTATACAATGTCCTGGACTTATATTATTCTTGACAAGTAGATAATTTCATCGCTAGATCTGCGATCAGGAGAATACGTTTGTACCTCCCATCATATAAATACTAGTAACTACATTATTTTCTTTCAAGAATTATATAAGTAATTTTAAATCGTTAATTTTTAGAAGTCTCATTTTCTAAAAGCTCCCGCCTATAAAAAGTGTCTAATGGTGACATATTTTGTAAAGTACAATAAATATTTGATAATGATTTGCAATAATAAACATGTCACATTTCACAATTGGTTTAACAGTACACCACATCATGTTCTGAAAACATAAAAAACATTAACAAGAGAAATAAAAGGAAATACACATAAATAGAAAGAACAACACATATTCAGATATTTGCAATACAATAGTCGACGATTTATTTCCTCAGTCTTCTAAAGTATTGATTTTTGTTCAGCATGAATCTTGTTGTTCTCTTTACTGCGTCAACCCACATGGTTGTTAACATGAATGTGCCCACAGCTCTAACTACTTCACGGTACTTCATCATGACATTCACAGAAAATTCAGCAGTCTCATTATAAGTTATGCTGCTGACATAATTAGTGATGATGAATAAATGATTTTTATATTCTTGGATTTGGCCGTTCTCATTGCATCATGCTCGGCAATCGTCATAGCCATTGTGGGAGAAAAGGGTTGGTTGACCTCCTCATCATTACTTTTAGGTTCTAAATTAAATGAGAACGAGGATTTGGGACCTGGATTTGAGTAAACCTCTTGTGGTTCTTATAAAATGGGCATACCTGACAAATCAAACATCAATTGCAGATACCCATGCGTGTTCAGATTACAAGGTTGGACCCAAATCTGTACACAGCAAATTCACCGGAAGAAAAGAGATGGGGCTTTTTGGAGAGAAATTGGAGTCTGTGTAAGCATTAGAAGTTGTTTGTCTGAAGAGGAGTTATGCTCTATTTATTATAATAATTCTAATTCAAAAAACATAACTGCTCACTTTGCACAACCGTTCCCGCATCTATTCCAAACTGATATCTCTTTTTGAGGAAATTGCAATTTTCTTCCCACATGCTTCCTCATTTGCGTTTTTACCCCTAAAATGGGATTTGGGCAGCCCAATAAGGGTGACCATTTCCAACAATTTTTTTGGCCGAAAAGAAGAACTTTCATTGATAAAACGGAAAATACATACAAAACATGGTAACATCATAATACCTTTACTCTCCTCCCTTAAATGACATTATTAGAAGCCAATTCAATCCCCAAGTTGAACTTTACTCTCCTCCCTTCCGTTGAATCTAACGAAGCATGAGCTCAAGTTAAAAAACTAACGTAATAGAAAACAAAAATATGTGGGTTAAAAGAAACAATAGAATAAAATATATAAATCAAAACTAGAACTGGATAAAAAAGTAAAGGGATTAGAGTGTTTGCAGCCTTGTTAATCTTGTTAGTGCTTGTTTATATTAGCTGTGTAACCTACTGTTATAAAGTGATTTACACCCTACCAAAGATCAATAAATTTTTTTTTCATTTTTGAACTTGCTTACTTCCCCAGCATCATCGCCAGGTAGGCTCATGGGATAGAGATTTTAGCCATCTTGGGAAATAGACAAGGGATATAAGTGGAATAACAAAAATATAGCAGGGATATTTTAGTCCAATAATTTTGGATCCCTCCCAAACCCCCCAATTGGAGGGACCAAAAAGAGAGGAAGGAGAGAGAATGTTATTTTTCTTTCCCTCCCCTCCAAGTTGAACTTTACTCTCCTCCCTTCCGTTGAATCTAACGAAGCATGAGCTCAAGTTAAAAAACTAACGTAATAGAAAACAAAAATATGTGGCTTAAAAGAAACAATAGAATAAAATATATAAATCAAAACTAGAACTGGATAAAAAAGTAAAGGGATTAGAGTGTTTGCAGCCTTGTTAATCTTGTTAGTGCTTGTTTATATTAGCTGTGTAACCTACTGTTATAAAGTGATTTACACCCTACCAAAGATCAATAATTTTTTTTTTTCATTTTTGAACTTACTTACTTCCCCAGCATCATCGCCAGGTAGGCTCATGGGATAGAGATTTTAGCCATCTTGGGAAATAGACAAGGGATATAAGTGGAATAACAAAAATATAGCAGGGATATTTTAGTCCAATAATTTTGGATCCCTCCCAAAGCCCCCAATTGGAGGGACCAAAAAGAGGGGAAGGAGAGAGAATGTTATTTTTCTTTCCCTCCCCTCCATAAAATTCAAACTAAACAGGGGATCTCATTAAACCTCCCCTCTCTTTGCCCCAAACCCAACATTAGGGCTTGTTTGAATAGCCCGTTGGGAGAACGGACATAGATTTCGAGGTAAATATGTGAGAGGAATTTTATCTCGGTAAGCGCAGTAATGGATTTTGGTTGCCCAAATGGGAAAACCAAACAAACCTACAGGTAATCTTACACCAACGAGAACATCAACGATCTGAGAGGCATCCTGTTTATCTTGAAGAAAAGGGGGAGTCCCATCCTGTTGTAACCCTAGGTTTCTTCTCTTTTTGCTCGCTTTATCCCATGGCAGTCTTCTGCACCTAGTTCTCGAGCTCCGATCTGATCATCTCGGCTTCCTATTACACCATGAGCTCTAGAAAGGGTGATAATCCTCACTCTGGCGATGGTGCCAGTCCTGGGTTTGTGTCTTAGCCTGCTGTTTTTACTATCTTCTTCACCCCCGTTTGATTAACTTCTGATTTTTTTATGCAGTAAAATATTCATTGGAGGGCTAGCTAGAGATACAACACTCGGTGATAATGATTTTGCCTTTTATGTTTTCTTTAGTCTGCTTCTTTGTATTGAACCATCTGATTTCATTTATGGGACCTTCTAGTTGTTTTGTTGGTTCAGAACAATTCGTTGAGTATTTTGAGAAGTATGGGGAGATAATAGACTCTGTGATAATGAAAGATTGGCATACGGGTCGACTTAGGGGTTTCGGTTTCATTACCTATGGAGATCCTTCTATTGTTGACCACGTTAATCAGGAGAACCATGTGATCAATGGCAAACAGGTAGAGTCCACGCATCTAATCTGTCTACGAGGGGAAAAATAAACCCAAATTGACTTGTGTGTATTTTTATTAGTCATATCCTCTTTACAGATTAGTAAATCCATTTTTTAAATGAAGTTAATAAATCCCGTTTAATTTCCTGTTGCTATCTAGTTCCTCTTTACCTATCGATGTTGCATGTTTAATTGTTTATTGACCTTTGATTTATTTCACTTGAGCAGAATCAATATCCTTTAGTTTATGGTTGTCTTTTTCTCTAGCAGATATGATACTTTCGGCTTGAGAGCCTAGAATTCCATGACAAATTTGTGCCAGGTGGAGATCAAAAGGACAATTCCAAAGGGCTCGTCACAGGCTAATGATTTTAAAACTAAGAAGATATTTGTTGGTGGTATTCCAACGACGAAGGTTTGGATCCTAGCTTTCTTTAATTGGTTTGTTACTATATTCATTAGCTAATGAAGTTAATATTCTCCAGTTTCCTTGTTATTGTTAGATGAATTGAAAAATTTCTTTTCCAAGTATGGAAAGGTTATGGAGCATGAGATCATTCGTGATCACTGTAATATCCATAATTTTCATGCTAAATAAAATAAAGGCTAATATGAGGATTAAGATGATGAATTAGAGACGAGAAGTAGATGGCTCAAAAAGAAAGAAAGATTAAGGGCCGAAAGTTCAGGTACGGAGTTCCGTGTGAATTCCAAAATTAAGTATATTTGCCCTATAAGCAAAATGAGGATGGGAAACCTTATATGAAGGGACCCATATGTCATTTAATAAAAGACCAAGGGCATAAAGGTCTTTCAGTATCAAAAGTAAGGGCAAAATAGTAATTTTGGAAAAAGTAGAGAAAGTAAGGGCAAAATGGTAATTATGAGAAAGTTGAAGGGCATTTTGGTCATTTGACAAAGGAAAAGTCAAAAGTCAACC
>JANTPZ010093480.1:0-10475 GCA_025593235.1 Vachellia pachyceras | reverse complement strand
AGCAAGAAGGTGAAATGGACAGTTCTGAGGAGGAATTGGGGTCAGAAGTGGGAGACCGGTGAAATGTTACAGGGAGAATCTTTGACCTTCCGTGTTAGAACAAGTGATGGAAGGTACTCCACTTCCAGGCAGGTTGCTCCTGAGAATTGGCAGTTTGGAACCACCTATGAGGGTAAAAACTTCAATTAATTTAATTCACTCCAACATCCCACTTGGTTGTACCCTTTTTATATATTTTTTCAAGCATGTTTAGCGGCTACTTCAGGGCTGCGCATCAAATTAGAGCACTTAAGAATTAGTCCCATGCCACATTGAGGAGCTCCTGGCCAGGTATGGTTAAAAGCACATTTGTGTTATTTTCCACTTTTATGTTGTCACCCCTATGTTGCTTTTGCTTCATTAGAGAATTTAAACAATTTGATTGCATGCTTGAAAGGAAATTTTGAGGACTAAGGACCGTAGCCAAATCCTGGTTTTATTACCGGATGATTTTACATGCATTGAGCCTCACTATTTATAGACAGGAAAATAACTATGACATCCTAAAATTTAGGCCCATTAACGCACGACTTCAGGAAATAACAGACCTGAACATGTTTCATAAAAATATTTGAAATGAAAATAATTGACTCGGTAAACAATCCTTAACAACTATAATTGTGCTGCACTTCACTAACCACTAAAATAAATATTACAACAACAATAAATGGATTTTACCCTATCAGATTAAAAATTTCAATTCCACATATTTGCACGTGATTTCATGCTTGTTAAACCTCTTGTCGGATTATCATCATCGCCGGCTTCAATATGTCCAACGAATCACTTTTATGTCTTCTTTTTCTTCCGCCTCACTTCTCCAAGATCAGACCTTTGCTCACGTTTTGATTGTTGAGCACGTATTTCTAGTAGTTTTGATTTTGCATCACGAAAGATGGCATCTGATCTCGAAGCCATCATTTGCTGTCAGATCATTTTTAAACTAAATTAGCATTTTTTGTTTTCAAAAACAGAAAGTGTACAAAAGATTCGCAGATTATGGACAAACCTGGAGGTGATCCATGGCTGCGAGGTTAAAACCAAAGGTATCTTTACATCCCTGACACGTAATCAACACGAGGATGTCAATCAACAAAAAATGGCTAAATCATTCAGTTATTCCCACTGGAAATTATACAGTAGTAAACACATTTTTTACTAAGAAAGGCTTGGAGCAGGCCTTAAAAAAGCACACTAGTGCAATAGAAAAACTTGAAAAGGATGGAGCAGTTGAATAGAGACCGATGATCACAAAGACCGTAACGTGATGGAGTAGACCCTTTATACATCATTCAAGATAATCACATCAAATACCTCCGTAAGATTTAATCTAAGAACTAATTCAAGAGTTCAGATAGCAAAAAATTTAATTCGAAGTAACAAAAATGACAGATCCAAATCCATCTTGACCAACAATCAAAAACACCACAAACGTTTTTGCGTATTTAAAAAAACCTGCCGCCAGGGGGTGGTAGATACCTTGACTTTTTTATAAAGAATGTCTCTGAGAATAGTCAATCCATGTCTAGCAGCTGGGGTGGTAACCAGCTGATTATAATGTATCTGCAATAACACAGTGCTAATCCTGCAAACAAGCTCAACCTGCAATGATAAAGCCATAAGAAAATGCTCGACTTAAAAAATGTCTTGGGAGGGTTCTAAAGGAATTGGTTCATCAACTTTATGCTGCTATAAAAGGAACTATCACAAGGGAGGACAGCTGGGGTGGTACAACGAAGGGGGGTTTGGTTTGAAACTCGGAGGAGGAGAAAAAATATCAAGACGGGAAGTTAAATATAACAACTCATCCAAAAATACCTTATCAGGATATGATATCCAGTCCTTCAAGTATGATAGGAGGTTCAAAGCATCTGAAAATGGTAAAGCCTGCATGAGAAAATTGAACTAGGTTAGAGGAAACCAGATGTTCACAATCTACAACAACAACAACAAAACCTTGTGCCACTAGGTGTGATGTGCCACCAGATGTTCACATGATGTTATTGTGCTCTATCGTAAATACTTACAATCAACAATAAAATAAAAGACAAAACTGCAAATAAGCCAAGCATGAATAACAAATTTGTGGAATGTCATGGTAACCCAAAAAAGCGGGCTAAATTTCTCTATATTTTATACCCCTCAGGTAACCCATATAGAAGAAAGGTCAAACTCAAATCTGAGACCCTTCACTAATACCAGGTTAACGGATGATTTATTGGTCTTACCAAAGTTGTTTGTTATTTATTTGTTAATTATTCATGGATTATGACTTCCCAAACCAGAAGGAACTGTGAGGATGATGGAAGCTAGCCAAACAAATTTTTAAAGAGAAATTAAAGAAATGTGCAGCTCCTAAATTTTTAAACTCTCTCTCCTTCTCTCGTGTATTTCAAAAGTCTAGCAAATTTAGTTTCAAACTCCTCTAATTTTGTATAACTGCTGATAACTATCTGGAATAATATTGGCCTTGTTTGGCAACAAGGTGCTTATACCCATAAGCACGTTCAACAGTGTTTTTCCGCAAAACGAGACAATCTCATCCACAGATTTGCCTCAGCTTGTGTGAATAAGCCCATAAGTACTTCTCCATCGCTTTGCCAAACGGACCCAATAGATAACTTGGGCGGATCAACAAATATATGCAACTAATAAAACATACAGATTGATTAGTGCAAACACCAAAATTATTAAAGACTTCTCATACTTTCAAACAATATAAGCATCTTTTTAAAATCAAAGCAGGTTTGCTCGAACCAAATGCTATGCTCAACATGTTTCATTAATCGGATGAGAAAAGGATCCAAAAACCATAGGCCAATCCACTTTAGTACAATAACGCATGGATGTGTATATCCTATGCATGCATACCATCAATGTTTGCTCTAGATCATTGGAGTGAACATCTGAAAATGCGCTAAGAACATAATCAGAAGGTGAAAGCCCATTCATTACAGGATTTGCTTGAAATACAGCAACATCACTATTTTTCTCTGCCTGAAAAACAGAACCATGACAAACTGTAATTTAGAGGAAGAAATCACAAATACTGCATCAGAAAAGTCTAATGAACTCTATTGATTAAAATATTATTAACTATTAACTAGATGATCATGAATGCCTATAAACTTTTTTCAATGTGCAAAAATGCCTATAAACTTTTTTCATGAGCAAAATTACCCATAAACTATAAAATTAAAGTAAAAATGATACAATTGTTAAAACCACCTAACATCGGTTGCTTTTTATAGAAGACAGGGGTCCCACCACAAAAAGTAATGGAAGTTAGGTGATTTTAATGGCTGTCATTTTTGCTTAGATTTCAAAGTTCATCAGTATTTTGCACTAAAAAAAGGTTCAACAGGTATTTTGCACTCGAAAAAACTTCATGGGTATTTTTGCACATTGAATATAAGTTTATAGGCATTTTTGCACCTTAAACCTAAAATTAACTAGTATTTAGTTTGATGTCATTTATTACTAAATTTAAGTTTAAACAAATTAAGGGACCTCCATTAACTAGTATCTGCAAAACATGTTTGTGCAGATGCACGATCCATCTTTCATCTATTTAGATGCATTTAATTAACCATGCTTGAGCCATAGTTTATCAGCAGCCATCACAAGTGATCCCCAAGAGGGAACACCCATCACTAGGCAAGTGTGCACCATACCTGATGTTCAGCAATACGCTTTCTTTCAGCATCAGCTATATCTAGTTTCTCAATAATTAAGTCAGTTGCGGTAAGGGTTTCCTGGGTTCTCTTCCCAGCTATAGCCACAGCTCCTTCCTCTGGAATTTCTTCCTTGGGCACGTGCTTGTTTTCAAATGCACCATCTATATCATCCTCAAACATCTCCTCCAACCTTTTTTCCTTTTCTTCCTGCAATTAAAATGGTTTATCTTATTGAGGTGAAACAAATTATACTGAAAGGATCAACACTGCATCTATCTTCCAATCATAATCAAGGTCCTCTATCCTACATTAAACAAGTTAGCCCAAGCCCAAACCAATTGAGTATACCTCAATGAAAAACTGTTCTTCAGTGCGATCCCAGCGGCGGATAGATCGATCATGAGATCCAGTGACAACAAAATCACCACGACTACTAACAGCAAGACACCAAATATCAGCATGATGTCCCTCGAGAGTAAATAGCAGCTCAAATTTATCGGCATCCCAGTACTTTACCAAGCGGTCTTTCCCAACACTGAACACATAGTGTGTCTTGGGAACAAATTTCACTGCCGTAACACTACCATATAAATTGCATCAGAAACTTTCAAGTGAAATCTCCACCGCAAAATAAATATAACTGAAATGAAAGATTATGTAACACCTGTCAGCATGAGCAAAAATGGATTTATGACAGTCACCAAAATCTAAACCCCAAATCTTTATATTTTTATCTGCAGAGCCAGTCACGATAAGCTCTCCATCTGATGAGATATCCATACATAGAACAGACAGCTTGTGGCCGTACAAGGAAAGAAAGATTTTGAATGTGTCAACAAAGTGAATCTGAAAAAGGAAATGAATAAACTCATCAAGATATCTAAAAATGATTGACAATCCAATAGCGCCAATGAGATACACCAGATGTTCATACTTCATAGCCTGTGCAGTACTCAATACTAATGTGAATGCATGCAACATGTGACAGACAATGAAGGTGACATCTTCATATAGTTCATAGACACGTTCCTAGATCTCTAATACATTACATTTGCTTCTCTTCATCTTTACTAATGTTGGGACTTGACATGACTGTTTATAACATATGCACACTATCTTTTCTCCCCAGGGAGGGTGTGGGAAGATGTAAAATGTACAAATGAAGTACAACAGAAATGACAACAACCATAGAGAAAGTGAAAATTATGAAAATGATCAAACGATAAATGTAAGCAAATTGGGATAAGGTTGAGCCATCTGACCTTTACAGTATAATCTAACAGGGCAACAGCAATATATTTAGCATCAGGGCTTATTGCAACCACAAGAACGTCATCATTCATTTTCAAAGTCCTCACATTTGACACACTGAGTTGCTTTCTAGCCTGAAAGTAAACAAACAAAAAAAAGGTGTCAGTGATAAAACAAACATGGCAATTGATATAGCATAACCAATATCATACGAAATATATAAACTTAGAACAATTTTAGAGATATATAAAACATTTGGGTTTTTTTTTTATTTGGGGGGGGGGTTAGCATGGGCTTTTACTCATTCTTTATCTATCCCAAGAGAGACCATATTAAACCACTTCTACAAAAGATGTTTTATTTTTGTATTAAGATGTCCTTGAAGAAAGGAAAGAAATGAATGATATGAGGAACACACTTGACCAGGTTTTTGCTTTAATTGATACTCCCAGAACTTCACATCATGGTCTGCGCTTCCTGTGACAAAACCATTCTCATCTGGTAAGACAGCAATTGAGCGCACAGAGCCACCATGAGCTTCCACTACTTCAAGAGAAGTGCCACTTCCTATGTCAATAATTTCTAGGCTTCCACTTTTAGTCCCAACAAGTCCATAGTTGCTGTGGGGAAGAATTATACCACATAGTCCATACCCTGAATCAATGGTTCGTAAGCAAGAACCAGTGCTTGGGTTCCAAATTTTTACTGCATTATGACTGGTTGACATCAAAAGAGTGTTGTCTGAGCTAAGCGTCAGACTTCTTACATCTGAACGTTGTCCTTGAAGCTCAATAGCTAGTGATTTTGTGGCTGCACCATTATCGATAGAGTAGAACTCCAGTAAATTATTATTCAAGGACAGAGCCAAAGTTGCCAGAGAATTCTTAGGTGTAATTGGACAGAAAGAAATGGAGCATATCTTTTTGCTAGCTCTTATGGTATGAAGAAGCTTAAAAACATCTGGTATGGTAACAGCAGGGTTAATTGTTTCTGTAGGTTGATCAGTTGTAGCAGGATTATCTCCTGCTGCATTCTCGTTTTGCCTATCCTCAATTTCTGTAACCTTTAGTGACTTGATGCCATGTTTCTTCTCCTTTTTTCGGTGAAGTCTACGTTTCGCTTTCCGATTTGCTTCAGAATCATCTAATACACGGTATATTTCTACTGTCTTCCCAGCAACTTGACAAGCTAGCAAATTCCCTGACTTGTTGAATTGCACAGTTGCAACTCTATCCTTGTTTTGACGCTGAATTTCACCAAAATATCTTAAAACTTCCCATTTGTTTTGAATTGAAGAATCCCCATTACCAACAGCATTGTCTGCATTTATAGGATCGTTCGCTGAGTCATGCTTAAGGGTGTAAAATCGAAGTTCCTTATCTGCAGAACCAGTGACCAAGTACCTTTCATTTGGATCAATGTCTATGGACCATATTTCACTATGATGACCACTAACAATTTGCATACAATGCTGAGTATCAAGATCCCACACTCTCAAGAACTTGTCTTTGGAGGAACTAACAAGTTTTTTCCCAGAACTCACAAAAACAACATCAGTTACCTAAAATGAAGAAAATAAACTTGAGTCAGAATAAGAAAACTCATCATGGCTTTAAGTGGTGCGAATTACTCCCGCCGTCCCTATTAGTAAGTCTCATTTCAGACTTGCTTTGTCCTAAAATACTCTTATAGAGAATTAAAATTACAATAGGATGCACATTCCGATGACGCATTTAATTGAGGACATATTTGGAAAGAAAACTAATTTTCACACATTACTCAGTTTTTAGAGTTTTCTTTGTTCGGGTCTTCAGAAAAATTGAGACATATTTTAGGGGCGGAGGGAGTATAAAACAGTTAAGCAGTTAACCAATAATAGAACCCAGAATGTCCGCATTTACAAGTTTAACTTGAAGTTGCAGCGAACCTGATCCCGATGACCACGCAGGCGAAAGAGCCCTGTCTCACCAATCACATCCCATACAATAACATCATTATCTTTGCTGCCAGACGCGAGCATGGATGCTGCCTTATTGTAACGAAGAGCAGTGACAGCCCCCTTATGTCCATTTAAGGTTGTCTCACATGTTCCCGCATCAGGATTCCAAATTCTTATGCTCCCATTTGCATAACCACTAGCTATCTGCAATCAAAACCATGTCATTTCAGGTACTCGAATTCAAGCATATTTTTGGAATTCAACAGTGAAAACCTTTGCAGCGCATTTCCAGCAAAAATTTGTTTTGCTTCAATCCATGTCTCTTCAGCAACGAAAAAAGAGCCAAAATACTTCCCAATTGACGGCTTTAGCTAGCCATAGTTGCCCACTTTTACGAGAGTCCATTATTTTATGACAAAAGGGTTCAACTTTAAAACATCTTATTTAACATGGTTCAAGACAGCTCAAACACTATCTAGAACAAACGACTAATTTGTTTCAATGCCGCTAAGTACGCAAACATGGTGAAAAGACAGGAAGCGGGAAACAGTTATTGTTACCAGAGAAGAGGTGGATGAAGCGATTGAGGTGACAGTGAGAGAAGGACCACGTGAAGCAGGGGAAGGGGTAAGCTCTTTGGTGCAGATGCCCTGACGCACATGCCAAACGCCGACCTTTTCGAGGGCCGGAACGAGAAGGTGCTTGCCGGAACTGTCGAAAGAAATATTAGATTCAACAGACACAATGACCCCAAAGGATGCCGCCGGCTCATATCGCAGGTAGGCTTTCACCATGACTACGTTAAGGGGTTTCTCCCGGGCGCTGCGAGGTTTATGCCTATGCGGCGGAAAACGCAGGGTTTATGCCTTTTCCTTTTTTTTGGAGGGTTAAGTTTTCTTTGGCCTTTTATTTTAGGAGAACCCCAAATCCAGTGAAATATCATAAAGATAGATTAGGCTTTTGAATTTTCCTAATCTCAAATTAGGATACTGATCAAACAGAAATTTCAAAAGGTAAGTGAAAAAATAATATTGCCCTGAAATGTTTTTGAAAAACAAAGGAAGAGAAAAAAAAGGTCTATATTGCATTCGTTTTTGCACCACTTCTGACATCTCTGAGAGTTGCCGTCAAGTGAAGTCGTTGCCATGGAGAGAAGTCATTAGTGTTAAGAGTAGTCAGTGAAGAGGGGGTTCCATTACACCGTTGCTATTGACAGTGGAGGAGCCACTCTTGGTGAGGGGTGGGCAATTACCCCCGCTGAATTTTTTTGTGCATGTAAATTACTATTAGATTTTTATTATGCACCCACTGATTGTTAAAATTTGAACTCATTCAAATTATCTATATTTGTAAATCTATTATCATTTGTTTAAAAATAAAAAATTACACCTACTGATTCAGGGTCCTCACTCCGTCACTTGCTATTGAGATAGTTCTTCCAATCAAAAGGAGTGTCAAGCAACGTATGAAGAGTTGTTTGCTATTGGAACGATGATGCTTGACAACTCTTTGTTGTATCATCATCTTCATCATATGTAGATGATGAGAGAAGGAGGTGGTGGAGCGTGGACAGTGGGCGGAGGATGGGGGGGGGGAGTGGGAGGAGGAGGAAGATAGAGAGAGCAAATAGTGATAGACAAAAAGAGCAAAACAATTTTTATGTAGATAATGAGAGGAGGAAGACAGGAACATACTGGTTGTTTATGTTAAAGATGAACTTTCATTCAAATGAAAAAAAGAGTTCATTCAAGTGAACAATGCAAAATAGAAAGTGACATCGTTTGATGAATTTTTCATTCCATATTTTCAATAAAAACAATGGTTAAATTGAATGAATAGTGAAAATTACAACTTGATATCCTCTTACCTCATTGAATGTGTTGAAGATGGAGAATGAAAAATGCTTCATTCGAATTAATAGTAAAAGTATAATGTGATATCATTTGACTTCATTTAAATATGTTGAAGGTGAATTTTTTATTCAAATGAAAAAATGATAAATTCAAATGAATATTGTTAAATACAACGTAATATCATGTGACATTAATGCGTTGAAGATGGATATTTATTCGAATAAAAAATTAGTTTACTCAAATGAACACTGAAAAATATAACGTGACACAAGGATATCACGTATTAATATCACATGAAAATGTCATATTAATGTCACATGAAAATGCATTAGACGATATCACGACTTGTTTGGGAACTCCGTTGGGAAAATGATCGTCGGGAGAAATGACCTTTGATAAGAGGAATAAAATTTATGTTTGGATAAACCGTTGGAAAAAATGCAGTTACGTTTGGATAAACCGTTGGTCAAAATGACTTTTTGTAGAATACGTTTATATTTGGATAAATGTTGAATAATTGAATTTTTGGATAAAAATTACTTAAAAGGGCATTAATACATATAATTATTTTTTAATAAAATTAGTCAAAAATAAAATGATAAAAAAATTTAAATGGAGGAAAATATTTTTTAGAAATATAAAAAAATCGCACAAACATAAAGAAGCCAAAAATGAGAAAAGTGGTATTGGCACTTATAAGTATTTTTTGAAAGTTTAATTTAATTTCAACTATTAGATTTTGTATTTTTCTTTTAATGAGGTTTTATGTCTATTAGTTTATTCCAGTAAGCATTTTTTTTGAGTGTTTAATTTGACTTTGAGTTGAAAAAAAAAAAATCATCATCATCCTACGGCAAGTCCAAGACCCATTCTCCGTAATGTCGGCGAGCCATGCCTTGGAACTCTGCACTCTTCCTTCAAGAACTCACACGATTTGATGATTTATCTGTTATACGCGGTTTCTGAAAAACAAAAGACATCACAATATTTCTACAGCAATTGATGAGGATATTGCCAACCAATTGAAACCCACAAATACCTACAGCAACTCCGACAACCATGAACAGTAGGTACACCTGAATGCCCAAAATGTTCGGTAAATCCACACAATAAAAACTTAAGAAGCGTGTAAACCGAAAAGAGAGAAAGGAAAAGGAGAAGCCTATTATAGTTTCATTATTATTTTTTTTAATGGTTGTGACCCACCTTTTCCACGTGACTTAGAGGTACTAGCGTCTTTTCATACATTTCACTATAGCTAGTGAAATTGATTTTAATAAAAATAAATATATAAATAGAAATAATGTTAAAAATGTGTTTATCACATCGTAGAAATGTGATACAATTTTTTAATTAATATATATTTGTATTAAAATACCATCATACCCTTAACATTTTTTTATCTGAAAATGAGATTTAAAAAAGGGGTGGAAAATGTTAAAATCTCACTTCCATTGAATTTTTCATATTTCCATAGGTTTTTTATGGAAAACATTTCCATCAATTTTAATGAAATTAGCTTCCACGAAGAAATGATTTCCATGGTTATTTCCTTGTACCAAACTTTGTGATGGAAATCATTTCATTTTCATATCCATCTCTCTTAATTCCATCGTATCAAACATTGACACAAGGGAATGCTCCCCTTAGTCTGACATGGTATTATAAATATTAAACCGCCCTCATGTGCCTTTTCTCAATGTCAAGTGCATTTTT
>JANTPZ010093479.1:0-23989 GCA_025593235.1 Vachellia pachyceras | reverse complement strand
AGTTATGGAGGGAAGTGAGATTGACTTACTATATCATCCCACACAACTGGGCAAATGGCGTTAGATGTTTTTAGTATTTCAAGTCGTCTCTCTTCTCTTTTAACTGAATCAACCATGCCATAAAAGATTAGCAAAATTCACCAGCATAAAGCAAAATACTTGACAATAGAGATGCATTTAACATCTGTAAATCTTGGCACAATTTGCTATCCGGTTCCAAGTTTCAAGAGGCACTAATGATTTGGGAGGCATTTGGTGGGTGAATATCTTCATCCTCCAGGACATAGAAAATATCAGCTATTTAACAATTGTTTTTGGAGAAGCATAAACACTGACATGGACATTGAACATGGCACAGCTGCAGACTTGTCTGAAATATCTAAATAAAGATATCATGTACATTATATGACTGTTCTACATGTATGAAAAATGTACATGACTCCATTTGCAAGTGTTTGTGCTCCATAGAGCTTGGGACATTTTAAAATAAGTATTTATTCCTATATTGTCTAGAACATGGACAACAACAAAAAATTCAAACTTCTATCTTTATTATATGGGGGAATTATTACAAGGTCCCAATGAAGAGATTTAGTTACCTACAAGTTCGACAACTAAAGAGCATGCAATGATAAGTTCTAGTGTAAGAAATGACAACAGGTTTACATTCCTCATTTGGTATTGAGACTTAGGGCTGGTTTGGCAACCACTTTTAAAACCTAGGTTTGGTTTCAAAACCTAGATTTTATCTCAAAACCGAGGTTTTGTCCAAGCAAAATTTTTTTTCCCAAAAGCTATTTTGGTTACAAAACCTCAGTTTGAAACCTAGGTTTTATCTTTCCTACTTTTTCTCTCTTTCTCTTTTTTACTTTCCTCTTTCCTACTCACTTTTTTGCCTCAGAATCCGTAAAAGTTAATAACTTCCCAAACATAAATCACTTTTCAAAACTTAGGTTTTGCCTCGGAATCTGTAAAGGCTATTTTCCAAAATCTATTCTCCAAAACCTAGGTTTTGCCTCGGAATCTGTAAAAGCTATTTTCGACCTTACATCCAAACAAGCTCTTAGTAATCAAATCCCTTCTTTTGGACCTCATATTAGTTCTTCAAAGTTGAAGATTATTTTTTTCACATACCAAATAACATCTTCAGGAAAATTTAGTTCAGCAAAATAGACCGGTCAAGAGATATAAAGGAATCAGGAAAGTCTAGTAGGTTGAAGAAATAGTTTTTTGTAGCACATCCAAATAAGTTATTATGATGATGATGATGACGCATTTCAATAACATATATTTGTTTCAGCCTCTTCCATGTCTCTCTCTTCCTCAGAAACACACATAGACACACTAAGCCTTTATGAGAGGCAATCAATTCGGAGTGGACTTACAGAGAAGCCAAACCCAGCCTGACCCAAACGATGTGAGGGCACTCTCAATAAATTTCTCCCTAAAATTTGTAAACGAGCCAAAATCTTTTTCAATCTGTTGAAGGAGACCTAGTTTGGGCATCTCACCACCTCCTGGTTGCATAGATTCCCAAAAGAAGTCATGATTCCAAACCTGCACAAGAAGGACCATAAGTAGGTTTAATGTCTTAACGACACTAATCCCAAGACACTGTTTAATAGTTGTCTTAGTTGTAATTTTATTGCTATATGTTGAGGAAAGTAAAAAAGGTTTCCTTTCTTTATTGTCAATGAGATGAACAAGATAGGATATGTTTAGAGATATGTCAGAAAATGGTCGTTAAGATGCAGTAGAAACGAAGCCACTAGATGCAGTCTTTTAATGAGGGTTTGTAGCAAGAGATCAGATTCAATCCTCTACTCCATTATGTACCACCAAAATAGACACAGTGGAAATATAATCCTACAATTGAAAGACCAAAGCTCAATATTTTAATGAGTATGTATATACAGTTACAACACGGTAAGGAAGGGCTAAAGGTAAGGCAGGTTAAGTTAGGGCATCAGTAGTAACCTTAATTCAGCATATAGTTACAGAAAAAAATAAAATTTTATGAGCGCAAAATCCCGCAGCCAGCTCCATCCTGACAAAGTAGGTTGTGAAAATTCTGTAATCAAGTTTACGTATTATTATAAAGTCAAAACCACCTAATGTGCTTTAATTTACTGTACATAAATAAGCAAGTAGCTTCCATGTCTCAAAGAACTGAAACAAATCATCGAAGTCAATCTACTGAATATAACGTAAGTACCTCGGCTGCATTGTTGAATTCTGGCAAGGGATTCCCATTATTGTATGTTTCCTTGACTAGTTCATCCATGGTGTAGCCATATAGTACATCATCCTTCTCCAACTGCTCGTTTAAACCTTCCACAAAGTTCCGATGAATTTCCCCCCAATGCACGTCAATTGTCCTCTTACTCATATATGGCTCTAATGCATCCTAAGAACATTGAAGCAACAAATAAATGAACAAGTCAAAATTGGTTGATCAACTGCATATACAGGGTTTAACTTAATATTTGCAGATAAATGATGAATTATGTAGATATCAGATCATGCATGATTCTTTGTCAGAGAAAAGTTAATAAATTAATGATGATTAATATGTAAGTCAGGTCACATCTAAGTTTTTATCATCATCCAAATACCTAAAAGACAGCCAAAAAAATAGCAAAAAGAAAAAGAAAAAGAAAGAAAGAAAGAAAAGTGAACATGAAAAAACTGAACCAAAATCAAAACCCTAACCTAAACATGCAAACATCTTACCCAAACAAATCGTATTTCAAACTACCACTACGATGATAAAAAAGAAAAAGAAATATCATGCAAGTTGCTTAAGATTTGATGTTCAGGATGAGGGGGAAAACAGTGGAAAATAAGGAGAAAGGCAATGAATAGACGAGTGAGAAAAAATAAGCAGAAAGAAAGTTGGGAATAGTATCTAAGATAATAATTTGCAAAAAAAAAAAAATTGCATTGGGTAAACTACCACTATTTTCTTAATCCACATGAATTTCATTGATGTTTAGTACCTCATCCAACAAATCATGTGTAAATTCAAAGCACTTTCTGCAATTATTTCTTTCATACGCCCATTACAGTGGCAGCTGATGCATGCGCGGGCACAATAAAACTATCTTTACATGTGCATATAAGAAAACATGATTTGAATAATTATGTAATCATTCACTTACAAGTGTATAGGGAGGGGTCTTCAAGCCATAAAATGCAGTAACTTTTGAAGATCTTGGAGAAACTTCAAACCTTCTTTTTGTCTGTGTCAACGACATAAAAAGTAAACACAAATTAGATAGGAAGTTAGCACAAAAATGAATCTATCGTAACTATAGACACAGAGAATTTCAATGATATAAAAGTAGTCTATAGCAAATGCATAAAACCAATTTGTTCAGTCAACTATCATTCCAGCAAATACCGAAGGACTAGAGTTTTTCAAGGAGAGATTAATATGGTGTCGCAATGAGCACTCCATAGTGCTACAAGCAAAGATATATCGAAAAATTTCCCTGTTCACTAGTCAACTAATGAGAAACATTAAGCAGCGTTCTCAAAGCAATGATTGTTAATAATTCATTCTCTTTTGAGGATAAAAAATCAAGAAGTTTTGACTTGAAAAATGTGGAAAATCCCACAACAGAAATTTTGCCCATGAAATTAACCACATGAAGTTTTCACTTTTAAACCCTAATTTCTGAAAGGAAGTTGAATAACATGAAATGACAATAAACTAACCACACAATGAATATCAGTCCCAGAGATTACCCTGTAGAGAAGCTGTGGAGCTTTTAACTGCTTGAGGAAATCTGATGAGATGAAATGAGATCTAGTTGGAAAAGAATTACAGCAACAGGAAGCCATTGCCACTTTGTTCCCCTGGAATTTATGTAAGTTTATCACATCATTGGTTAATCACAAACAACGAATGCAATGTAACTTTCATCATCACTCTACTACATTCACTCTGATGTAATTTTCAAAATCTCAACAGACCAGGACGCATGGCAAAGGAATAGACATCTAGGGATGGATAAAGCAGTAACATAAATATTGAAAAATCCACATATCTCAAAGTTATACAAATAATAGCAGCACAAACCTCTACTACCACAGATATATCATGTATTAGAAATATACCAATTTCCATTTTGGTTGAATCACTTTGACAAGTATGAAATTTCCCTTTTTTATGGGTTGAACAAAATATATAGTTTATGCAGATGACCTAAGAGGTTTAAAACTCAAGAATAGAATGAAAAAAATATCAAAATTCAAAATGTCAAAGGACTGATGATCTAAATCAAGATGTAACAAGACTAGCACTTAAGAAGTTAATTGTATAATGACTTAATTACCATTTATCCATATAATTTTTCAAATATAGGAATCTTTTATCGGAAACTTCTAAGTTATAAATATCCTGTCATTCTTATTTGTAATCCCCTTTTCCTATATGATCATAATAGCATATAACTTCTAAAATTCCTCATATCACTGTTATATGAAATTTCCTTCAAAAAATAGGAAGGATTATACAAGCTTCTCACTATTCTACAATGGCATGGACCTACACAAGTCTAGCTTCTTCATAATCTGTGAACTCAGTTTATGTCTCAATCCAACTATACCCTACACCTTTCGCAACACCTTTATCAGTCATTTTCCTCCTCAAGTTTGCAGCATCCTCCCAACAACCACTTTCAGAGTAAACCTTTCCTAACAGTACATAACCTGCATCACTTTCAGGAAATAACTGAAGTAACCTCGCAGCAGCCCATTCCCCCAATGCTCTGTTCTCATATATCCTACAACCACTGAGTAAGGTTCTCCAAATAGCTGGCCAAGTAGGAAATGGCATCACTTCTATTACAAGCTTAGCATCTTCAAGGTAACCATTTCTTGAAAGCATATCAACCAAATGACCATAAATTTCAGGAGATGGTCTCAAGCCGTAATCTAAACCCATGGATTCAAAGAGAGAACAACCTAGATTGATAAGACCATTATGACTACAAGTTGATATCAACGAGATGAATGTGGCTTGGCTAGGATGTATATCAACTGATTTCATCTTCTCAAAGATATCCATAGCTTCAACAACAAGACCTTGGTGTGCATAAGCCATGATCATGGCATTATATGTAACAACATCATGCAATTTGAAAGACTGGTCAAAAGCCACCCTTGCATTCTCTCTGTCTGAGCATTTTGCATAGGCATTTATAAGAGCACTTGCAACAAATGGGTACACACAACATCCCAACTTTATAACTAAAGCATGAAAAGATTTCACCTGTCGATAAGCTGCAATACTAGCGCAACTACTTAAAATGCTGGCCAAAATAAAGTCATCAGGTCTTTCACCAGCTTTCAATAGAAGTTGTAAGAATTTGATAGCTTCATGATTAAGGCCTTGGTGAACCAATGAACAAATCATGGTTCCCCACGAAACTAAGTCTAACTTTTCATGTTCATTGAAGAACTTGTAGCAATCATCAAGTAGCTCAAGGGTACTGCAAAATTTAATCAATGAACTACAAACATAATCATGAGAATGGAATCCAGATTTAAGGAGGTCGCAATGAAGCTGTCTGCCAATCTCTTACCTTTCAGATCTGCAACATGCTTTTAAAATGCTTGAGTGGGTGTATTCATCTGCTTCTAAACCCAATTCTTGTAAATTATTAAAGTTTTTTATTCCTTCTCCATAAAAGCCGTTTACAATATATCCAGAAATCAACTCATTCCAAGTATTTACGTCAATAAATGGTGCCTTGTAGAATGCGGTGCATGCCATATTCCATTTTCCCACATCTAGAGAACATACTGATTGCTGAATTTATGATGCTGACTTCATCAAATAATCCAGAATGTAAGGCAGCACAATAGAACTGAAGACCAAGATTCAGATTATGTAACTCCCCACATTTTCTAAGCAATACTAAAAAAGTGACATTACTTGGTTTCCCACCAAATATCATTAGATTATGATATAAAGTAACAAGTTCTCTTGCATTTCCATTCTGAGAAAAGCCTGAAAATGCAGTAGATGTCTTTCTCCTGAACCCTATTGAAAACCCTCAAAGCAGAGTCCTCATCACAATTTTTAAAATACGCATCCATTAGCACATTCATTATTGAAGTAATACATTCCACTTTACTTTGAATAATAAATCCATGAATTTGTTTTACACATTGCAAAGCTACATGGTTGAACATCCCTTGAGAGCATTTATAAAGGTATATCTGTCCATTTTCACACCAACAGATGGCATCAATGTTAGCAACTGCAAGGCTTTAAAGTTAAATTTACATTTGATATATCCCCCAATCATGGCATTCCAACAACCAGCATCTAGGTCTTTCATGCAATCAAAAACCAACTCAGCAATTCAATATCCCTTGACTCAACATACATGTTAAGAATAGATGTACTTACAAATGGGTTCCGCTCCAACCCAATTTTCAAAGCAGAACAGTGAATGGGTATAACAAGAGTGTGTACTCCCAGAGTAGCACATGCTTTCATCACACTGCCAAGAGCAAACTCATTTGGCCTCAATCCAGCCCGTAACATTTCCAAATATATGTTCAAACCTAATTCAAAATCACTATTTTGAGTTGCACCTGAAATCAGTATAGTCCATGACACCAGATTCTTTTCAGCCATCTCCTCAAACACCTTAAAGCCATAGGATTAAACTCCAACTTTGAAATAAGTCTTAATCAAATTATTCTGTGAGAAAATGTCATTAGAAAATCCCAACTTGATGACATGAGAATGGATTTGATCACCAAGAGAAAATGATTTCAAATCTGCAGAAAGCGAAAGTGCAGTTGCAATGGCAATTTGCTCTCTTTTCTCTAGGAGGTCAGAGAATAAAAATAAGCATTTGCCCATATGAATTCGCAGTCTTTTTATGAGTGGGTGAAGTTCGCAAGGTCCATAAGCTAGGGAGGACAGACATCTTGTCTTCGCAGAAACAAGAGCATATCCTATACTTCCAATTAACTTCAACACAAAGCTGTGTCCAATCATGCAAACAGCTTTTGTAGCGTCTAGGAAAATGGTGCCAAATTATTTATGTTGAAAGCCATATTGTGCTTCATGTCACTCACAATGTAAATCTCATCTCCAATCAGCTATTGCAGATAAACTGTATAAAGTAACGATAAAGTGAAATGATAACATACAATAAAACCCCCTTCCAAACTGGACTTTGAATCTACAACGTGTTATTTTTAAGAAACGTAGGACTTGAATCCCCTAAAAGAATCTAACCCAGCTTATGTCTACAATGTTTAAAGGTAGTTCAAAATAGAAAGGCAAGACAGAATTTGAGAAATAATGGCCACACTCTGAAAACGATATACAACCTGGTGCAAACATGGACTGATAAGGATGTAATGTATGAACATAAGAAAATATGAAGCCATTCGTTGTTCAAAGGGAAGAACTTTGATATTGAGTGAATACACAATTTGGCCTCTCAAACATATAACTCCTATCGTTTTATTCAAAGGGAAGAACTTTGATATCGAGTAAAAATATGAACTTATATGAATTCAACCCATTTCATCAGAAAATCAAATCCTCTCATTCTCTATATTACCCAGGCGAACACCAATTCAGACGAAAGAAAAAAAAAATTCTTCGAGCCACAAACCATTGTTCAGCAGCACTACCAGCATTCCACCACAACTAGGGAAATCGCAAGGTGAACAACGATAATGCAAGGTAAACACAGAAACAGTAAGCGGGCGACGGTGCAACCTGAAGGAAGACGGCGACGGCGAGCTCTGTCTGCGATGAGCAATGGAACTGGGATTCTATCTGTAAAGGCTGGAACAAGCTTCAGGAGGATGGCTTGAAGCCTAGAGAGTGGTGATTATTGAAGTATACTTAGAATTCAGACATTGAGAAAGAATCTTGAAAATGACTCACGTTTTTGTGTCCTGCTTGTTCACTCTGTTCAAAGCGAAAACAGATGAGACGTCGCGTTAGAAGGAGAACGGATAATTAAATAATAACATTATTCTTACATATTTTTATTATAATTGTTTTTTTTAAAGTACCCCTAAGTCCTAACTAACAAATACCGGCGGTGAAAATAGAAGTTACAGATAATTCAGTTAGATTGATTTTTAAAAATAAAAGTTGATTTCAATTGGCTAAGAAGTAGTAAGAAATATGTTACCTCCTGTTGTATAAGTATTATTACATATGCTTAATATAAGGGACAATTGACTTTTTTAAACGATAGATTTATTATTTTTCTTAAAATTAATTTATCTTATTTATAAATTTATATATAATTTAAATAATACATATAAGTATTTAAGGATATATGTTATAATTAAATAATTATATATTTAGTTTTTTAACCTTTTTCACAACAAGGCCTCTGACTCTTATAGTAGGAATAAATGTAGTAGATAATTAACTTGGGGATATTAAAGTAATTAGCTCAATTAATTGTTGATTTCCTTAAAATATCCTCTTTTGATTATATACATTAGAACTATCTTTAAAATCTTTTTTAACATGTATCATTAATAGAGATAGTTTAAAGAAAAATGTGAGGCAAAGTGGATACAACTTTTATATTTCGAATGTTACATAGTAATTTTTTAAAGGTTTAAGGTGTAAAAACAATCATGAATTACTATCAAAAGTATATCTAGCATCATATACTATTATTAAAAATTCAAAATGAGAACAAAAATATCATAACTGTTAAAAATGTAATCTAACACTTTTATATATATATATATATATAAATAGCATGAATATTATTAGAAAAAGTAACAATGTTAGATTATACATTTTTTTAGAAAAAATTTCATGTCACGTATTTTCGAAACATCAAATTAATTAACTAATTTACTTAATTTCTTACTGGATGGAGGTAGTGCCGGTAAAGCGGGCTAGCTCACGGGTTGTGGGCTGGGTGGGCCAACCCGCCACCATCCCTCCAGGTGGCGGGCTGGAAAACCCCAGCCCGCAGCCCGCCGGCCCGTCGACCCGCCAGTTTTTTTTATTTTTTTAAAAAATTAAAAATAAATTCTTTTTTCATTTTTTACCTACTTTTTTCTTATAAGATTGCATATTTATGCTATTCTCTTTCAAATTCTATGAATAAGTGTTCAATAATTTCCTAAAAATAGAATTTAATATTACTTTATCCTTATAAAAAATATTGGGATGGAAAAAATGTAAAGATATATAAGATATAATAATTTTAAAAATTTAAAAAAAAGAAAAGAAAAAACGGGCTGGCGGGCTAGCAAATGCCAGCCCGAGCCCGCCAAAAAATGCGGGCGCGGGCCCAACCCGCATTACCGGTACTAGATGGAGGTAGTATTATAGTAATACTCTAGGCATCCAAAAGGATCGTTTTTCATTGGATTCGCCAACTCACTCGTGGAAATGACCATATAAATTTTTCTAGGCTTGATTTGATCCTTGATTGAAACTTGTTAATATTTGTTTCAAACTTTTATTTTCAAAGATTCATGTTCAGATGGCTCACAAGGGGATTGACATCCTCCAGAACCACAGTGCATTCAGTCAGCTATGATTTTCAAACTGTGATGCGAAGATTGATCAAACTCAAGCTGCCCACAAAGTCATTAAGTTATGCAGCAAACACAGTGACTGATGAAAATTTTCGAAAGGTCTTCACAATGATTACATACAAACCAGCTGTAACTAAATTAACCAAAGAAAGCAATTCTTCTAAAAAAAAGTTAGATTGAATTCCTTATCTTATGTTTGGTATGATGGAATTAGGAGGTGGAATTGGAAATGAAATTCATTTCCTATGTTTGGTATGATGGAATTGAGAGATGGAATTGAAAATGGAAATGAAAATGGAATTCAAAATGGGTATAAATAAATTTCATGATGTAATCCATGGAATTGTATTCAATTCCATGGAATTGATTTTTTAACTCCTCATTTTCTTCTATATTTATTTTCATTTCCATTCTCATCTCCATCTACATCTCCATTTCTATTTCCATTTCCATTTCCACCAAAATCAATTGCAGCATACCAAACGAGCCATAAGAGGGTCTGCAGCACAAAAATCCGCAGGATAAAAGGGAGGACAAATATATAATATTTTATGGTTTACGAGGGCATGATTTATTATTACTGTAGCCTTCTATGTCATGTTTTTTTTTTTTTTGGTACAAATGTGTCATGGTTTTAATTATCCGTTTAGTGAACCGGTAATGCAGTGGACCATACATGCGATTGCATGGCTGCTGTTTTCTATTGCTGTTGTGGTTTTGGAAGACAGTCTACCGGACTTCAGAATGTTTTTCATTTTCTGGTTGTGATTTTGATGCTTTTGTGATGACAAGAATATCCTATTACAGATGTTCAATTGAGAAGCTTTATCAGCATTGGGAGTAATATATGCATAATGTGTACATTGGCGCTTGTTTCAATAAACAAAATTACAAAATTCACTGATGTAGTTTTCATCTTCATCAGCAACGTGCCAAATTAAAAAAGGGGAACCATTTTCACTGATGTAGTTTTCATCTTCATCAGCAACGTGCCAAATTAAAAAAGGGGAACCATTTCTCTTCATCCCCTACCTATCAGGCAATCATTTTTGTAAACTCTGGTTAAAATGAAACGTCAAAAAAAAAAAAAATTCTGAGTGCACACAGAAACTGGTCAAGTCAATACATTCAACATTTTGTTTCCACAAAATCTGGAAGGCTTAATCAACTAGAACCAAATCTGCAAGGAGAGCCACTGCATTAAGAAGTCGGTTCTTGATTCCTTCAGACAACTTCGGAGGCTCAAATCCTCAAATACAAGATCAAAGAAAAGGAACATTATGCTACTCTAGTATCCATTGTTCGCCAGGCATTGTCTTGATAACATCAGAATCACCTGGAGAACATCAAATTATCAAACAGTTAGGTAGAAGACAAGCCAAAAATTGCCTCACTAATCGCAAGATGTTTGTTTCAGGATGTAATATATACCAGGATCGATGATGCTAAGGCAACAAACCCGGAAATATTTGCCGCATGCTGTGCCCAAATCGACATTGTCTAGTAAACGAAAAAGAAACCCTTTTGTTAAGGTTTACTACAAGAGATACTCAAGAATAAAAAAAAGATCATGATGTTTGTGACCAACTGACATCTTATCTGATATTGCGCATTTGATGTAACAAAAAAAAAAAAAAAATTACAAGAGTTGGTCATGCATTACAAGAAGAAAGAAACAAGACATGCTCCTATCGTTCTATCAGTACCGCATTAGTTTTTTGGTCTATTACTACTAGTTTCAGGTAAGTATTACATCACTAAAAGACCAATTGATTAATAACAGAAAATAGAAATATAGAAGAAAAATTTATGGATAGAACTTAAGTGCAGGTTCTTAGATATTTTGCTATCAGGGTTTTCAATAGAACAACTACATGTGGAGGGACTTTCTACTTATCAGGCAGAGACAATTATATGGTGCTAAGAAGCATATACATTTTATGTTTTGTCGAAGGTGAGAAAAATGAGAGCAAACACAAACTAACAAAGTCGTTCCTACATTCATTTGCTTAATCTAAAGTCTAAACAGAGGTTTGCACTACATTACTGAGAGATATGCGCTGCCAACAGCAAGTTAGCAAGAACCACTCAAATATTAGTGAAAGAAAGGACCTTGACACAATCCTGCATCTGAAGTTTAAAAAAGTATGTTCCATGCATGTTCAAGTGCTACTAAACAGGGACATTATTCTGCAGGGTCTAAAGCATCCAATATTAACTCGAGTGAGCAAATATCTATAAGTGACGGAACTTTGGTCCATTTGTTTGCAATCATTAAATCCAGTTCTCCAACCAAATCTTAGCATGTGATTTTTTGTTTAATAATAAAACTCGCATGGATAAAATTTCAGAATTCTGTTAGACCATTATCAATACTAAAATTCACATTAGGAAAGAATTAATTGGAGAATAGGACCTAAGTTTAGTCCACATCTAATAACCATGAAATATTTCCCAACATCGGACACCAATTTTATAGATGTGAAACAAAAGCTCTTTGATGAAGAACTCACTTCCATTGTAGTGATGCACACCCACTTTGGCGAGCATTGCATAATACTCTGTCTCTGATTTCCTTAAAGGTGGGCAATTGTTGGCAATTATAATCAGTTTCCCTGCAAAGAAGAGAATAAATTCATCAAATTTCTAATTTCTAATTCTGCACCATTAGCAAATTCCATACTAACGTAGACAAGATCAAAATGCCAAAGGTAACAGTTGTACTTTATGTATTTACCTATTTCAATCTTATTTCCTTTAAAATTTCAAAATCATCAAAAGAATTGATTCTATTCAAATGCACAAGGAAAAAAAAATGCCTACTATAGCACTTTAAAAATCAGCGACCTTAGAATTTTTTTTTTCTAACATTAAAAGCTAAAGAGACTCTCTTTCATCAGAAGAACTACATGAGGCTATGGTAGTTACCCACCAACCTTTCATCATCCACCACTTCCTTACAAGAAGGCGGGGATGACCAAAAGTACAAAAATCAGAAGTAATTTCATGAGTAAACCATACTATAGAGTTAGCACAATGGTTGGCTTCTCTATAGATAAGGTTGACAGACAAATGCCAATTCCACACTAATATGGACTAAACAACATCAGAAATTTGACGAATGAAACATGTCATTCCCTTAACCTGTTAATTAAGAATCCAGGTTATGAAAAGAAAAATTATTTTTAAAATATCCAATACTTCATATTTTCAAATTACAACTAATAATATCCAGCAGAAGAAACCGTTAGAACCAAGACACTATAATAAAACGATACCCCTAGAGCTCCTAAGGGATTTCAGAACCGTTTTATAACCCAAAATATTTCCCACTCTTCATCACCAGAGCAAGCCTGTTGTTGATACTCTCATGGGTCTTCTGTGGAAGTTAAATCGTAGAAAAACATTTACCCCAGGTCAGATCAAAATTAAAAGAAACATGAAAATGAAATGGTAAAGCTAATCCAAGATTAAATCAGCAGTAGTCTATGTGCTTTGACGTAGCTAACTGCTTTTACGTAAGTTGAGGAAATATGTGGAGAAAATTATCTTTTTACAGAAAAACACTATTGAACAAGATTTTGACTTTTCCAAACAGAAGCCAAACATGCCCCGTAAGAATTAAGTTGCACACTTGCACCTAGAACATTTAACTTTTCAGTCTTAAATTATTTTATTAGTAACACATGTAAAGTAATTTTACCAACAAACGCTTCGTTGGATTGGTGATGGCCTTCAATAAGTGTATACAGGGTTTCAGGTTCAAATGGTCTTTCAAGTGTTTGATTCGAAATAATCGGTTGCTCAGACACCTGATAATAAAATTCAAGATATTGAATACCGGATGGTTAAAGACAAACAAAAAGTAATTTTTTTGTGTATTTTACTAATTTTGTCACTAGCAATAATTACTAATGACAAAAATAATTTAATATATTTAATATATAAAAAATTATTTACTAGAAAATAATTTAAGATCATAAATGCATCAAAAAATTGTTTTAGAATAAAAGAAAAAAACATTAAATGATGATAATGGATGGTAGCAGAAGAAGAAAAAAATTGCACCAATTTTGATGCTACTAGCGTAGTGGACCAAATTTATTTAAATGTTTAGAAAAATTAAATTTAATGCAAGCATATTAAATAATCAAATTATTTTCAAAATTATAAAGTTACCATGGATTTCGAAGAGTTTATTATAATATTTTAAGGAAATTGTTACTATTATATATCGAAAAGGTAATGTTTCAAAATTCTTGTACAGCTCTTTCTAATGGTGATCAAGGTAGAGTTAGTCAAATTTTTTTTTTTAGTAAAAACTGAAAAGCGAATATCGTTGCTCTAAAGGATTGCAGAAGCAGCACTTGGTTATCAAAAGAAAGGAACCAAGGCTGCAAAACTATGCAAAAACAAAAGAATCAGAAAGAAGTAGACATTGCCACCCAAAAAAAAGAAAGAAAGAAGTAGACATTTATTTGACATTAATGGTTAAATTAATTAATAATTAACGAATACCTCATCCTTGACGGGAAAAAAATGTTAACCAAGATCAAATAGGAAGCCAGAATTTTTTTTACATCATGGTATTTTCCCTATATAAGATATAATAATTAATTAATCTTTTGTTTTCAACTTAATTATAATTTCTTTTTTATCTGAAAATTATAATGGGTTTGTTTGGAACAACATTTTCAAAAGTCAAATGTATGTTCAATAGAATTTTTCGTAAAACGAGCTAATCTCCTTCATATATTTACCTTGACCTACGTAAAAGTATTTCTCTATCGCGTTTCCAAACGGGTCCAATTTTGTTGGTCCTTTATGATGAAAACTAGCTTATAGAGATCCTCCTCCTCCTTTTGGTTATTTCCTCATTCTTGCATCGTAACATAATTTCTTTGTTCGAAAAGGAGCTTTTAAATAATAAAATTACATTTCCACCATACTCAAACTAATGAATCTAGGTCGATCTGCCTCACAACGAGTGATTTTTTCCCCAATATATGTTCTTACTCTATATTAATTATGGACTTATTTGTATCTCATTTTCAGAATAGTTTTTACAAATTTCAAGTCAAAACCTAAGTTTTGGAGAACATATTTTGGAAAATAGCTTTTATAAATTCTGAGATAAAACCTAGGTTTTAAAGAGTGATTCATGTTAAAGAAGTTATTGACTTTTACTAATTCCGAGGCAAAAAATATATAGAAAAGATGAAAGAGAAATAATGAAAAATAGGAAAGAGGAAAGAGAAAAAAGAAAAGAAGAAAGAGAAAGAAGGAAAAAGTTGGAAAGATAAAAGAGGAAAAAGTGAGAAAGAGAAAACCTAAGTTTTAAACCGATATTTTACGACCAAAATAGCTTTTCAGAAAAATTTTTATGTTTGGACAAAACCTAGGTTTTGGAGTAAAACCTATGTTTTGAAACCAAACCTATGTTTCAGAAAGTGGAGGCAAACAAGCCATAAAATTACAACTCTTTACAGCAGCATTCTTCTTCCAAAACTTTCTTAGCTAGTCATGGTTCAGAGAAAAATCTTATCAAAGCATATTAGGCTGTTGAAAGGGGGGAAAACGAGTAACAATGCACAAAATTAAATCACAAAACATCTGGTTTACGCCACAAGCCCATATGGCATATCAGTAACCGTGCTAGTTGAGCACTTGTGATACCAGAGTGACAACTCGAGGCCAAGAGCTATAACATATTCCCTGTCAGTCTGGACACTTGAAGCTAGAATAAAGATGAAACAAACATCAGCACATGAGAGATTTCACTGCTGCTGTGAGGCTGAGGTTGATGTTCCAGCTTCTGCAGGTGCAGAACTACCAGCAGGTCCTGAACCTGTTGGTACTGACCCTGAGGGAGCAGACGAACCCAGCTGCATGGATTGCTGATATGGCTGGTTCACAGCCGTTGCCTGAGAGGTAGTCATCCCAGGGTTGTACTGTGGTGCGTACTGTTGATAACCGGGTACAGGTGGCATATACCCATACGGGGGAGGGGGATAATACTGATGATGGTGATATTGCCCAGGTGGCGGTGGAGGCAACATTGGATGGGAAAAATGCTGTACTTGCTGCTTCTCCAAACTGGGCTTGTTATTCTCTCCAGTCCCAGTAGCCCCACCCGGCAGGCCACCATCTTGGGACGGAATAACAGCTCCCATTCTCTGAGGATCCATTGATGGATAGTAGCTTCTATCTTGCTGAGGAGGAGGTGGAATGTTACAGTAATGCACTCCCTGGGTTTGATCCTGGCTCTGCTGCTGTGATATGACAGCTCGAGGCAACAACCCGCTATGAGCCACAGATGCCTGCTGCCTCGCTTGATCAGAACTTTCAGAGTCAGGTTTTGATGTCTGAGGTCTACCCCACATCAGCTTCAACCTCAGGCCCTTGATAACTAGCTTGTTCGAGAGCTCCTCGGCTGCTTTTTCCGCACCTTCTCTGGTTGTGTAGGTTACAAAAGCACAGGCCCGTTGGAGCACCATCTTGATGGATTCTATCTCGCCATGGGCGTAAAAGTGGTCACGCAGATCCTGCTCACTGACCCTAGCATCAAGCCCACCAACATAAAGAGTTCTGATGGTCTCATCATCCGGAGGCTCCAGAGAGGACATCTCTCCTGCCTTGCCAAGTAACTTTAATGCCACAGGATCGTTCACCCTAAAAGTTTAAAATACACAACAGAATGAATTAATCTGACTTGATTGTCACTCTTAGTGCAGATAAAGAGCTAAGAACCATGCAGCAGGCTAGATTTAAATGAATCATATCCAGGAAGAAGTCTAGATTAAGTAAAGAAAATGAACACTGGTCAGATGTTAAAGAAAACAAAGAAATAAACAGTTGCAGATATATAATGATGGTTATAATCCAGTAATGAAAAAAAGTTCCCCCAACTAGGATCTTCGAATGCTAACTAAATACACACACACACACACATATATAATATAAAGTTTATAGGAAACTATACATAAGTTATGGATAATGTAGCTCACCTCAAGCTCCACTCACGCCCACAATCTAGTTCCCAGTAATGTTCAAATGAAAAAAATAACTCAATGCAGAAAAACTCTAATGATATGTGGCTCTTGGAATTATAACTATATCAAGACTTGGCAAGAAAACAAACAGCAAACGTCTCATTATGGTTCCACAGCAAGTAATTGCACAGAATGACGATGAATCAGCTAACACAATTGTCTAAGACACCACAATGAGCTTTTTCTCACAGAGTCCCATAAACAGATAGCTAGGGCTACTAAAACAATTATTTTGTTTCTTTTCTTTTCTTTTTGTTTTTTTCTTGGGGTGGGGAGAACAAATACGACCAAAGTAGAAAGCCATTTGAAACTACGCATACCCATAATAACGGTCTTTGATGTTTTGTTGTGACAACTCCCCAGTCTCAGGCATCTCATGCCTATAAGGGCATTCAGCTCCTCTGGTGCACTCACCCCTTATGTAGAAACTGCAAATATGAGCCCGGTTTCTTTTGTAGTATGGTGTTGTCCTTTGAAGCTTCAAAATAGTATCATTTGGGCGTACTTTCCCAAACGAGGATTCATAATCCAAGCCAGCTCGAGTCTGAACCAAAATTCAATTATTAGTCATAATATTCTTGAAGTAAGAAATAACAGATTAAATCCAACAATCCAACTTATATAAATTCAAAAGAAACTGAGATATAATGACAAGGAAAACCAATAATGAGAATATAAATCCAACAGAATTCAATTCTTCAGATTGAACTAATAAAAAAGACTAAAATATGATGAGACATCATTATGACAGACACAAGAATCATTGCATCGACATATGATCATAAATTGCACTAGGTTTTTGAAATTATAGCAGGATTGCGGTCACATAAACACAACCTGTAAGTAAACATGTCACCCTTTCAAATGTAAGACAAGGTCGGTCCCTAATTACACAAGTTATTACTTCTGATAATGCGATCTAACTTCCATAGGGAATTCCTTTGGTTATATGAAGTAGTTTCAGGATAACTATAATTAAATTAGAGTCATTGTAAATAGAACAAGGATAGGATAATCCTATAAAAAAATTTCCCAGCAAATAACATTTTGTAAATCCTACATAATGCTACATGTAAAAAGCAACACCCCCCCCCCCAAAAAACCAAAAAAAGCACCACTTCCCAATAACTCGTCTACATGATTCATGGGCCAGAAACAAGTTAAGAACTATATCCTTGACTCCTTCCTTTACTTTATGTATGGAAGTAGCTGATATAATTAACTAAGCTACACAACCCTATGCAGCATCAACATATTTATAAATGCACATAACTCGTAGGCATCAATTTTCCTAAGATAGTCCATCAATGTGATAAATTTTATGAAATGAGGCAACTGAAACAAAATTGATTTAAGCAATGAAAAGGAAAAGCAGTCCATGAGTGAGACTTGTCAAAATAGTAAAAGTATAAAGCGATTGAGTCATGCTATCGGCATTTTGCAAAGGATTCTTCATTCTAAACCCTCAACAAACAACAACAACAAAAGTCTTGTCTCATTAGGTAGGGTCTGCTACATGGATCACAAAATGACATTGTGCTCTATTATAGACCATATCCCTGGATATTATTAACCAAAAGATTTCTCTATAATAATGAAAATAGGATGAACCAATTTCTATGTTGTAATGGTGATAACTGTAGAACAAAATGCAGCATTCTTTAAAATTATGCGTGAGAAGCATCAATTATAAGATATGATAGTAAAATCAATCATACCTTGCGATCGTGTTCTTCAGCAAAATACTCCCGATTAACATCACTCTTTGGAATAGAATCATGGGAACTGATGCTGAGAGCCGTATCTCGGACTTGAACTGGCAACCCATACTCAAGATCCAGAAGGCAGACTTGACAAACGTTTTTCAATTTACTACATGTTTGGCAGATCTCAGTTTTCTTATATCTTGCATCTCGACCGGGTCTCCATCTAAAAACAGTAAATGGCCGTGTACAAATCTTACACTCCTTATCATAATCAGCTCTCGTCTGCACCCATATACACGCACGAAAAAAGAAATTAATTAAGTTAGATAAAAAAGTTCAGCATCCTATGAGAAAAATGCTGAAGTTTGAAAATAATAATTATGAACTCTTCTGAAACCTTATAATGCATCTGAAATAAGGAATTAAATGGTAGGCTACAAATTAATCATTCTGCACAGAACAAGCTTAGTTTAAATGAACAAAATTGGATTCAAACACCCATTACAAACTATAGGTAACCCACCTGTTCCTTTAACCTTAATTTCTCAGAGAAAGAAACCCCAAAACTGAGGCGGTTACAAGGGTTTTCTTCTAAACTAAGTTCTATAATTCTTCGGGATAACTATATTCTGAAAGCTAACTTATGACGTAGGAAAGAGCAATTCTTTCACAAACCCTCATTTTGAATTTTAAAATCCCATGAATATCTTAAATTCTTATTTCTCGGCATATGAAACCACTCAACAGAATCAGAAAAAGCTTCTAACATCCTTTATACGCAATAAATAGGGGGTTAAACCAAAGCAGGGCAGAGAAAAATGCATACCATACGAACATAAGGGTTGTCACCGAGGCATGATTCGCAGATAATAGGAAAGTCAGATCGTTCCCAACCGTCAGCTTCATGATCCCTCAGCAACCTATGCGCCATGCTCGAATCTGAACTTGGTTGAAAGATCCCTACTTCTTCGATTCTTTACCTACTTTGTTTCAACCAGCTTCTCGGCGAACCCCGAAGAAGTTGAAAGGGTGGCGGGTGGCCTCGGCCCCAAAGAGCAAACAACGACCGGTTATTGCTTCAAAATCCCTTTGCTATCCATCGAGAGCAGAAGCGGACAGAGAAGACACGGTTCGGATCTGAATCTTCCCAAATTATGATTAGGGTAAGTGATGGAAAATATATAGAAAAGAAAAATAAAACAGAGAGGTGAGAGAACAGAGAATTGAGTGACAAGGTCAGAAAGGTGATAGAGGACAGATTTTTAAAAGAAATTGCGATAATTAAAAGGAAAAAGGGAAAAAGTCAGATTATTAAGAAAATATATATAGAGTGAGATTTTTCTTCAAAAATATTTGCACAGCATTAACCAATTAGAGAAAAGTTGTATTAGTCATTAAAAAGGTTTTATCCAAACTATTTTTTTATCATCCTTGATATAAAAAATGGTTAAAATATACAATTGATCATTTAAATTTATGTTGTAGGTTAGTTTGGTCTTTTAAATTTACAAGATACACTTTTAGTCCTTTATTGTAAATGCAGTTAATTTTACTTGACGCAAAATAGAAATTTGACAAATTTAAATAGCGATTATACAATTAAATAGTTATGAAATATTATTAAAATTTAAAATATATAAAAATATTAAATAATCAATATTTAAGTATATTTTGATATCATTTAATTGCAGAATGGTGATTGAATTAGTATTTTCTGTTAAGTAAAACTAATGTATTAACATAAATCACTAAATGTGCATTTTTTAAATTTGTGGAACCAAATTGAAATTTCAGGTGAATTTAAATGACTAAATATATGCTTTAACACATAAAAATAAGTTATTATTTCTGAAGAGATTTAAAAAAGTTAAATAAATTATTTTAAACTATTTATTTATATGTATGAGTAAATTATATATTAGCTTATGAAGTAAGATAAATAATTTTTAAATAACCTATTTACCATTCTTAATCTTTCTAAATAAATTCTGCTAATTCTTAACTTCTTATGTGAAAAAAAGTAAGGGGTTTATTTTATTGTGGGAAATCAAAGTCACTTTGATCTATGCTGCATTGTAACACAAGGTACTTGGACTTTGCTTCTGTTTTCTTTTTTCTTTTTTTAACTTATCTTATAAAACTGTTATTAAATAACATTTTCAAAGAAAACAAAATCTTTGTTTGGCGGATTTTTTTATAAAATTATATTTAAAATAAGGGGAAATTAGAGTAAAAAACCTAGATAAAGTAATATTTATTGAAAAAGACTATAAAAATTATAATTATTTAGGAAGAGAAAATAATAAAATATAAATTTGAAAATACTAAATTGTCTCTAACTAAAGTTTCTATTTTTCTCCTAGAATTTTTTAAAAAAAATGCTAAAACTTCTCCATCTTCTTTATTTCTCTTGCTAAATCATCTGTCAGTCAGTATGATTCATATCTTATCGTTTGGAACATAATCTATCAACATTGAATCAAATAAGTGAAGTTGACATTGAATAATAAATCAAATAATAAAAAAATAAAAATGGGGTGAATTTGGGTTGGCGAGAAGTGGATGCAGATTTTAATAAGTAATAAAGAATAAATCATAGATATAAATGTGCAACAATAGAAGTCATTGGTGAGAGAAGAACAAGTTTCAGCATGATGATGGATGCTTTGTTATTTGGTATACTTTTTCTGTTTTTTGCATCCTTATTTAAATTTCATAAATTAAAGTTATTTCTATATTATTATTTTTGCGAATGCATATTTGTAATAGTTTAAGTTGATAGTGAGTTCGTGGGATTAAAAAAGCCAATTGTAATATCGGATCAATTTTTTATTATTATAATAGAACATTTCAATTTTTAACAATATTTACATAATGGTGCCGTTTGGCAAGTTAAGAAGCCTCAAAAGCACGTTCAACAGTGTTTTTTAGCAAACAAGATAATCTCCTACGCATATTTGACTCGACTTATGTAAAAGTACTTCTCCACCGCGTTGCTAAACGGATCTAATATCTTACTTTTATCACTTGATCTTGCAGTCAATTTTGATAAGGTATGGAATGATTTTAATTTTTTTTAATTTTGGTAAAGATATCACATTCATAAGATAAACTAGATAAAAAGTTGATTATATAAAAATGGATAAATGCTGATATTGATATATTTAAAAGAATGATTGACAATTTTTTTTAAAATTCATAATATAAGAGAAAATAATGGAGATTTGAATAGGTGTGATTTAGTATTTTTAAATTTATATTTAAATATTTGGCCCCTTTGTTAATTATAATTTTTATGATCCTTTAAAATAAATATTATTTTTTCTAGGGTTCTAATTTTCCCTTAAAATAAATGTACTCAATTAGATCTGAAGGTGTAATTTTAATAATAACTCAAGTTTTAAAAATAAAAAAAGCCATCAAATAAAAATAAAGGATTTCTCAAAATTTCTAAACTAAAACTTTTTTTACGTTTTTAAAAACAAGTTTCTTTTTTGTTATTAAAAACAAAACAACTTGTTTAAAAAAAATACCTAAAACAAATTTTTTTCTTCTTTTTTTTATACAAAAGAAAACACAAATTTTTTTCTTCTTGTTTTGTTTAAAAAATTTTTTTGAAAATAGAAACAAACACCCCCTTGTACCCTTCTGTAGGTCTTTTACCAATTACTCCCTTAATAAAACTGATATTTTTATTACTTTTCCACTGCCTAACTTATACTATATCATACCTTCATTTTATTTTAATATAATTGATTTTTATCAAAAGATAAAATACAAAATTTATGTTAATTTTGATGCTTTCAATAGATTTAGAATGCAAAATTGTGTAGGGTAAAAGTCTAAAAACAAATTTGGAAGCATAAAATCAAAATTAAAAAATTTAAAAGTTTAAGGATTTAAATTGTTAAGATTGAGTTTTATGGATTTTTAGATGTTATAATATATGGGAAATGGCATGTTGATGTCAAATGCATTATATTGTGTGTAGGAGTGCTATTTGCATTTTGCAAAAAGGAGAAGCTCAAGTTGCAAGTTGGAGGTTTAGGAAATCATTTGCAAAGTTAAACACTTGAGGTAGCAAAATCACTATCTTTTTCATTAATATTGCTTATGGTTGTTATTAATAAATGTTGCTATGCTTGTTTGCTAAGAAATGTGCTATTTGTTATTGTTCATGACATGTTATAATATGTGCAAATTAATTTTTCAAGTAATGGTATTACATGTGCATGCATGGCTAGATTGGAGTTGTGTGACAATCATTGATGGTGATTTTACTATGGGGATTTCTTCTAATCTCACTCTCCTATTAGAAAAAAGTTCAAAAGGCAAAGGTAAGGAGCTACAAGAGTAAATGCTATTTATGTTGCTTTCCTTGAATTTTGAATAATTGTATTTTGAGTTCATACACTATATATGAAGTATGATAGTGTTAATAGGCTAAACATGCTAGTTCACTATGTGATATTGTTATGTACTTAAAGGAGAGGAAAGTGAGCATGCAAAATAACCTAAAAAGGGTTAAACGCGCTTAACAAAGGTTAAACTTGAGGTTAAGGTGAAATAGAGTAAATGAGTTCCAAATGATTTGAAATTTTCCATAAAAATACTTCACATTCCAAATTTTAAAATGAGCCTAAACTTGATAAATTTGGATGTTTAGGCAGAAAGTTATGGTTTTATAAAACTAAGAGAAAAATCTAGGAAATTGAAAATGACCATATGAACAGTAGCTTCCGCAATAAAATGTATTAATTGGGTAAGGATTTGGCCAAAATGAGTAATTTTTTCCTGTAGGGAATTGCATAAACTTTATTTAAAGGCTTGAGCAACTTAATTTCGATTTTTCAAGAATTAATTATAAATTTTTAAAGTTGGTTCAAAAATCTGAAATTTTACCAAGTCAACATCAACTTTTAGTAAGTTTTGATATTTCACTTGATTAATTGATTCTCACATTTCAAGTTGGTTCAAAACTTTTAGTAAGTTTTGCATAAGCTTTGTGATATTTTTTTCTCCCTTCCATTGCCCATTCTTACTGTACTAATGTGAAGGAGATAGAGTTCATGGCCACAGTCCCTCCTCTCCATATTTCCCTCTCTTGTTCATGTGTTATAAAAAGAAAAAAACACGTAGATGTTGAGGTGTAAACAACCCACCTTGGATGATTTTGTAGATGGTAAGGATAATAATATAAAAAATGAATATATACGTTACTAAGTTACAGAGTCTTAATTAAATGTATGAGTTATAAGTAAGTTAATAGTTAAATGGTTAAAAGATAAATTTTTCCCAACAAAAAATTGTATACTTCCTGCATCCATAAAATATACTTCATCATGTTCTTAACATAAGAACTAGTTAAAGATTATATTTGATTATACATATAAGATCTCAATCACTCTTCTCTGAAATTTATAATTTTGTTTTCACAATATCCCTGTTGATTGCACGCTAAGGAGTTTCCATGTAAGGGCTAATCATGCATGATGAATGATGATACTTTAGGAATATTAATCCATATTATATACAAATAATTAACGTAATTAACTTTTGTAATATTTTTAAATTAATTATCTAATTCATACATTAGCAAAAATCTTTTCGTGAAGGTGACATTCAACACACACATATCAATGAAAATCATTATTAATATCCTATGTA
>JANTPZ010093478.1:0-13880 GCA_025593235.1 Vachellia pachyceras | reverse complement strand
AGTGCGGCTTCATTGCCTTCATCGGAGGAGAAGGCGTTGAAATTGAATAGGCGCCCCAAGGGTTCTTCTAGCAGCAGCTGTGACATATCTTCAAATCCAGATTTATTGACGATTCCGGGAGTGGGTCCGAGAAATTTGCGAAAGCTGGTAGAGAAAGGTTTTGCTGGAGTTGCCGAGCTCAAGCAACTGTATAAAGATAAGGTATAGTGGCTAGATTTGTCTATTTTGCTATGAATCGTCGAGATGTCAAGAGGGAAGTGATGTCGTGCAGTATATACATATTCATCAGTAGCTACTCATTTAAATCCTTTGTTTTAACGTGTCCGTCTTCCTGCTTCTTGGCCATAATACTGTGCTTTTCCCATTACTAATCCTTTTTAACTTGTTGCCTGGACCTAACCGGAACTAATCTCCCATTTTCGTCAATTCGATTAGATTTAATATCCTCTTGAAATAATTTTCTTTGTTTAGCTTCGTATAAAATGACAAAGATGATATAATGGCAATTCCAACCTCATGTTCAGCTGCAATTTTGTGTGGCAAATGGCTATGGTTGTTTGACCCAACTTCAGCTGAATTCGTTCATTTGATTCTGAATATTAACGGGAATAACGTGCGTTATAGATGATGCATTTGTTGTCCCTTTCTATGTCATTAAAAGGATTAAGACTGGCTTTTAATTTCCACATTTTCATGTCATTAAAGGGATTAAGACTGGCTTTTAATTTCCAAATTTTCTTGAAAGAATTTTGGGCTTTAGGCTGCCAGTCCAATTGAATTTTCTGTGTAAAGGAATACAAGGTCAAAGAGACTCATTCAGCTATTCTGTTATAAATGTTGGTGGGCTTCTGCTTTTAGCTTGATGATATTGGAGTATGCAAAACTCTTGATTTTTTTTTTTTTTTAATTTATTGGGTCATTTTCTGCAGTTCTCTGGCAAGCCTAGTGATAAGATGGTAGAGTATCTACAGAGTTCGGTTGGAATCATCCACAGGAACCATGCTGAAAGTATTACTACTTTTATTAAAAAGAGTGTGGATGAAGAGTCTGAAGCTGATTCTTCTGTGCAGTCACCACATAAAGATCGGATTACATTGTGTGTTGAGGGTAATATCAGTGTTGGCAAGACTACTTTTCTTCAGAGAATAGCTAATGAAACGATTGAGTTGCGTGATCTTGTTGAGGTGGTTCCTGAACCCATTGACAAGTGGCAAGATGTTGGACCTGACCACTTCAATATTTTGGATGCTTTCTATGCTGAACCACAAAGGTATGCATACACCTTTCAGAACTATGTATTTGTTACAAGAGTGATGCAGGAAAGAGAGTCATCTGGTGGAATCAAGCCTCTTCGGTTGATGGAGAGGAGTGTTTTCAGTGACAGGATGGTGAGTAATGCGTCCATTGATGTTTCTCTTTCTTTTATTTCATTTCTTGAAAAGGGGCTTAGTTTGTTTGTTCGGCTGTTTTCAAGTCTCGACGTTATGATGGCTTGCTTTGCACATATCTTTCATTGATAGGCAATATAGCTTTAGCCAAAAAAATGTTTTTAAAATTCAAAGGTAATTGCAATTAATACATTTGAAGCTTTGCAGTTCTTTCCTTTTTCCTGCGTGGCACAATTATCAAAGGAAGAAAATCCTGTTTTGAGAGTTTAGGGGCTGATGCATTGTCTCACTTTCGATAAAGGTATTTGTGCGATCCGTTCATGAGGCTAACTGGATGAATGAGATGGAGATCAGTATTTATGACTCTTGGTTTGATCCTGTCGTGTCTTGTTTGCCTGGACTTATCCCCGATGGTTTTATCTATCTTAGAGCAAGTCCTGATACTTGCCTTAAGAGGATGAAACTACGAAAGAGAGCAGAGGAAGGTGGAGTCACCCTAGATTATCTTCATAGCCTCCATGAAAAGCATGAAAGCTGGTTATTTCCATCCCAAAGTGGTAATCACGGAGTACTATCAATCAGTAAGCTGCCCTTGCACATTGATAACTCCTTACATCCCGATATACGAGACCGTGTATTTTATCTTGAGGGTGATCATATGCATTCAAGCATTCAGAAGGTACTGTATTTGGTTATGCATATTTGAAGTATTTGGTTTTATCTACATGACATAATTTAAACTCAGCCTCAACATTTCTGATGGTTACATCAGCAGAAAACCATGTTGAAGAATTTACTTAATAGTGTCTTGGCATCTGCCATATTTTAACTTGAAAAATGCATTTAGTCTACGCTATATTTTCTTTGTTTTAGCAATATTTTATATCAATATTTTAACTTGATATAATCAGGTACCTGCACTGGTCTTGGACTGTGAGCCCAATATTGATTTCAGCAAAGATATTGAAGCGAAGAGAGAGTAAGATAATTATCTATACTCAGATATGTGGCTATGTTTCTATATAAATGGACTAAATTATTTTTCCATCTATGGTGGTTGTTTTTTCCCTCTCCTTTGTTGCTTGACTATAGATGTAGTTTGAGCTCATTGACCGTGCCAAGTGTTCTATTCAACGTGTTATGTGAAATGGTTGGAATTGGTGAAAAGGAGAGACGTTTTCCTGTTATTTTTGGTTATGGGGGATGAGAGACGTTTTCCTGTTATTTTTGGTTATGGGGGATGATCGTGAGGGGAAATTATGTTTCAAGTCTTTATTGCTGAAACTTTTTCAGGTCTATCCTGTTTTCTGTTTGGTTTCTTTCCCATTTTCTTTGCTATGTTTATCTAACTAATAAAATTCCTGGCATCTTTGTTTTACCCTCTTTTAATTCTATAATTGACAACACATGCGTTCAAGGGACGTATCCCTGTCCTCAGTATATTCTGGAAAGCATTAGCACGCAGAGCGTGGGAAAGATATGGCTTTTGGTATAAACTCCTTGTAGTTTTGTTTGTCTGTTTGTTTTTCTTGCTTTTGTGGTGTTTTAGAAGAGCGTGAAGATGTGGATGGATGGTAGAGTGGCTGAGAGATTTCTAGTGAACAGCTAGAATGTGCACATGTTTGAGTTTTTATTTCTGTGAATCTGAGACCAGGGTTTTTTACCCCATATGATTTCTGGAGTATTTGTTTGGTTTAGACGAAGATGCCACAATATACGGCGTGGGCCCTAATGCATTTTGATTTGTTATTTTGTTGAAGATATGCCCGCCAAGTTGCTGAGTTCTTTGAATTTGTGAAGAAAAGGAAAGAGAATACACCCAAGGAATCTGGTGAAGGCAACAGAAAGAGCCAGCAACAGGTGCTGCTACCCCAAAGTAGCGGCTTGTGGGTGCCAGACGGAAAGCATTTTCCACCGTCAGCCCTCAACTCTCTGGAATTCAGACGAGCCATGTCATCGTTCATTTCTAGCTAGTAGTGTGGCTTATCGAACTCCGTTGACCGTTTTTACCATGGTTACAGATTGTAGATCTACTAATGACCCTTAGCTGACCTGTTTGTTTTTCTTGCATGTAAAGATGTTGGGACCTTGGCTGGTATAGAGATAGTTTTTTTTTTTGGTTGTAATGCTCTGCTGTATTGCTCCGTCTTGTAGGCTTGTGTTTCTTTGACTGGAAATGTGGTAACTGTTGGCTGTATTTCTGATAGGAAATTTGGTGTCTTCTTGACCGTATCATCCTGAGCTTGTCTATAAACAAAAAGCCTCGTCCCAAACGGTGCATATACTTTATATATTAGTAAATGCATAATATATAATTGGAGCGACACACGCACACAAGAGTAAGAGAAGGGACTATAAGAATTCTTTCTGTTATCCGTTTGGGGAGAATAAAGAGATTTCTGGTGCTTGTGATAGGTTGCCAAAACAGTGGCTGGGTCCTCCGAGAAAAAAGGAAGACATGCTAGAAAACAATTATAAGTAATAACTACGTTTGGTATCATTTGTTATTATGTTTTTGTACAAGTTATTTTTTCGTTTTCAACTCGTGTGTATGATATTTTGTGTAGTGGTTGAGAAATAAGTGGGACACTCGTACTGCACATTAGCTCATCTAACCATTGGCCCAGCTTTTTCTGGTCAAACCTACGGCAGGAAGCATAGGAATATGCAAAAGAAGGTGGTGGCTACGGATGACAAGGGGACATGAACTTTATCAGATTTGCAGTTGACCCGATCCTTCCTATTTCTAAATGTAAGAGATAAGATGTCTTTTTTTTAAAAGATAAATTGATGAAATAAATTAATTAATCTATTTATCATTTTTTTAAATTAATTTGTTTAACTTATAAATTAATATATATTTAATCATATATATAAATATTTTAAAAAATATATTATAATTAAGTAATTTATGTTATTTCTTTTATCACTCTGAAGAAATAAACTGACTCTGAAATAAGATGTTATTTTGGAGATGAAGTTTAATTTTAGACAACATTTGTACATGTGTGCTGTGTTGTTGAGTTGTTAGCTTAATAAACGGACCTCTGTGTTGGCTGAGGTCCTATGATATAGTTTGGGAATGCAGTAGAGTAATACTTTTAGGTAAGCTGATGTAAATATGTGAATGATATTATCATAATGTTAAACGTGCGTTTGACTTTTATGATTAACCCTCTGCACTTCAGTTCTATAAATATGCAGCTCACTTGTTAGCTGACATATATGAGTGAATAAACTTCTAGATTATTTCCTCGGAGATTCTCCTTGGCATATAAATAGTTTACAAACGTTACAAACAAACCCATTGTTTAGAGTCTTTCCCTAAGTATGTAGGGATATTTCGTTGCTTTCATGATTAATCCTCTGCACTTCAGTTCTATAAATATGCAGCTCACTTGTTAGCCGACATATGAGTGAATAAGCTTTTAGATTATTTCCTCGGAGATTCTCTTGGCCTCTAAATAGCAATTACTAGGAGATACTTGCTTTAATTGTGTTTAGGAAAGAATTATCGTTTCTATTTCCCAGTTACGATTGAGCACATGCCAAAACAGAGCCACGTCCTGATCAAGATGGAGATTACACGTTCTCCACCAACGAAAAACCAGAAGAAAACCCTTGGGTAACGACTCCATGGCAGCCATCACTTCTAGACTTGAAGCTCTGCATGCTATGACCGGGAAAGCTGCATCCTTGGAGCACCTTTCGACATAGAAAGTCCTTGACGAAAGGGAAAGGCAAGGTGCGTCGCTGGGCTGATGACAGTGATGATGACTTTGAGAAAAAGCTGAGAGAAATCTCAGGTCACACATATTGAGTTTCCCATGTTCAATGGAGGTGACCCGAGAGGTTGGATTCTCAAAGTTGAGAAGCATTTTCGTTACTAAGACTCCAGAGGACTTATATGTTCCTAGAGGGCAACTCATTAGACTTGTTCACTTGGGTCAGTTAGGAGAGGACGATGTTATACTGGGATGAGCTTTTGAAGATTTTGCAGGAGCACTACAAACCACGGGAGTACCAGAACGCCAATGAATATTTCTGCAACATTAAACTGGGACGGTACAATAATATCTCTAGAAGTTTGCACGGAGAGTGGCCAGAGCTATCAACTGATCGGAGCACTATTTGCTCGGCGTGTTCCTCAATGGTCTCAAGAATGAACTTCAGTCCAAAGTACGCATCCAGAAGCCTCGCACGGTATACAAAGCAGCCAACCTTGCCCTAGAGTTAAAAAGAAGCTTATATGATCCCATGGGCCCAAACCCAGTTCAAGCTTATCTCTGAATAGACACCAGCCCATCTAGCCAAGACTAGGTGATACGTGAATAATTGGGTGCATCCAATAGCAAACTCTTAGGATAGAAACCCAAACTTGATAATATTTTATTCAAGAAAACCCTAACATTAAACTACTCTTATATAAGCCCTCTTTCCTTCACTCCAACCCTAACTCAGCGCTACAGTGCTCCGCGGTGCTACAGTGATTCTCAGGTACTCTCCCCTATCCAGACTTGTTCTATAGCCTTTATATGCTTCTCAGCTGATAGGTGCATCTTTTTTCTTCTTCTATAAGCCTTTCCCTTTTTTCCCCTTTCCTTACTTTTATCCATCTATTTCCTCATTACTTCCCTAAAAAGAATGTCTAGTCAATCAGTGTTCTGTCCTCACGCATCTTATACCATCAACATATGTATATGTGTATGTGTGCTTGGCGTGTACTATTTTTCTTTAAGAATATAAAAAAAAAAAAGAAGTAGGCCAAACGCTGTTGATGTGAGTATGTGTATGTGTGTGGATGTGTGAGAGTGTGCAAGTGCGTAGGTGTGTGCAGCCGCTGTAGTGTGTATTGTGTGTTCTAAGTCTTGTTTCCATTTATTTACTTGATTGATTGAAAAGAAACAAAATATAGTAAAATAAAATATAGGTATGTGTATGTGTGTACGTGGGTGTAGGTGTATGTGCTTAGGTGTGTGCAGCCGCTGCAGCGAGTAGTGTGGGTTTAAGTCTTGTTTCCATTTATTTACATGATTGATGGAAAAGAAAAAATATAGTAAAATAAAATATAATTATGTGTGTGTAGATGGTTAGGTGTGTGCAGGGCGTTTAGGTGTGCTTGTTAAATCTTGGCTTCCTTTTATTTATTTGATTGATTGAATAAAATAAAATAAAGTTATATATAAATTTGTATGTTTTTTCTGGTATTTTAAAAATAATAATAAAATAACATAAAATAAAATAATGATATATTACCTTGAGATTTTCTAAATTCAAAATTTATAATAATAATAACATTATTGTTACTATTACCACTTTTGTTGTTGTTATTATTATTTCCTTCCTCTTAAACATGTAAAATTATAAAAGAGATCATATCATTAAAAAAATATTTTTGTCTCATATGAATAAATAAAGCAATTCATACCTATAATGAATATGTGGGCATAGAGGGTAGCCTTAAGTATTTAGATTATCTTTAAAGCAATTTTTAGAATAGGTTGATTAGTAAATTGATAGAAATTTATGTGCGTGGTTTTGTAGGCTCTCATTGAAAATTTTAGAGTGACTTTTATGTGCTTCCAGTAAGTTAGAGGGTAGCATATAACTCTGAATATTCTTTTATATACTTGTGAACCACATATAATTAAATTATAATTGAATTATATTTTAAGCATTTAGTATTGAATTATATGGATGTAAATATTCGGCATGAAAATTTTTATAACTCTCAAGGCGGTTGTATTGTGATTGGGTTGGAGTAATGAGGAGAAATTTGTGTGATGAGATTTTTATCACGTGATAAGCTATCACTCGGGGCACAGTGAATGTCATTTGTCAGAGCCCCTTTATCCGTGTTTTCTTTTGGCTGAGACTGCATTAGAAGTTGTGGATATAACACCTTGTTTTTCTTTGAAGGAGGATAGTCATAGTCTAGACTTGAGCTCTACACTTTCGTCAGGTGTATTTTAAGAAATTAGTGAGCTTGAGATAATCCAATTATATGGATAAATTTTTGTTGGCCTATGTGTTAGTCTATGACTCTAGTCACTGGAATAAGGATAGATTATGTTATAAGGGTGGTTGCATTTTGCATAATTATGTATTATTTATGATGATATTTGTGAGTTACATAATTATGAAAAAATATGAAATTATTTATATGATGATTTTATATATACAAATGATTTGTAACTTAGTTCTTCCTTTTAAATTGTATGTTGTATGCTTGTGTATGGTAGAAACTTTCAGTAGTTATTGTTCTAGTAGATAGCAAGGGAAGACACATCTGGAAAGAGCCTTGTTGGCTCTCTTCTACTCTTAAGTACATGTTATAGTTTAAATTTGTCATGACTCTAAGATTTCCACATCTTATTCTTATTTACTACGATATTTTAAGAGGGTTTAGATTAATACTAGGGATATGGATTCTGATTGAATTGATATTATGTTTTAGTGAATTGATATTGGAAATTCTCATTATCTCTACATGGAAAAATTTCGTTAATCATTTCTGTTAAAAATCTAGGGTGTTAAATTTTGGTATTAAAGTCACAACATTCTATGGCTAGTTTATTCCCTTATTTTGAATAAACACTTTTGGAAGTTTGATTTCTTTATACTTTTAGAGGGCATGACAAATTAAATATCATAGCATATGCACTTCCCTTTATTTGAGTTAGAATTTTTGCTTAATTTCTTAACACATTTGATGACCTTAGAATTGTTTGCTTAATTGCTTAACACATTTGATGATTTTATAGTGTCATCAGGAGGGGGAGAATAGTGAATACTCGAAGGACTAATTCTATCCCTGTTCTACATCAGAATGGTCCTCCTCATCAAGATGGTAATGCGATCTTAGTAGAGTTACAGGATCTGGTTCTAAATCTCAATCAAATAGTAAAGAAGCATAAAGATGAATTAGCAGTGTTGAGAGGTCAAATGATGGACATGAGGGAATTCCTAGTGATCACTAATCTAAGGGTGGCAACCATAAAGACACAAAGTCTACAAGTGGCAGTAGTTCCCATTCTCAGCCCCGCACCACACACGTTGCTGATCTCTGGGCTAGCTTCAGGAAATTTAACCCTCTAATGTTCGAGGGAAAGCTAGATGCTGTGGAAGCACTAGATGGTTGAAGAGGTTTGAAAAGATTTTCAAAGTCATGGATATTAGCTCTAAATAAAAGGTCCTAGTTGCTGAACAACTAATACACAAGGCAACCAAGGAATGGTGGGACAACACTAAATTAGACAACGATGAGATTACTTAGAAGGAATTCAGGGAAAAGTTTGAGCAGTATTACTTCCTTACTTCCATTAAAGTAGTGAAGGAGACTGAGTTTCTCACTTTTAAGCAGGGGATTTGCACAAAGATGAATTTATTTCTCGATTTTTGGAAGGAACTGTCCAAGTTTTGCAATTATTCTCAAAGCAACTCCACATGGTTGTATGATAGGCTACTAGAGAAAACAAGACCAAAGTTGAAAATAGTTTTATCACCATTTTTAGATTAGATAATTGATTTTGAGAGGATGTGTGACAAGCTACGCACTATAGCAAGAAGTAAGTAAAAAGAGGAGGTTGAGAATATGAAGGGATTTCATAATAGATCTACAAATTCCTTAAGGCCTCGAAGGGGAACCAAGAAGAGTAGTTTCAGCTTCAGTGGTACAAAGAAGAACTTTAGCCAATCCTCAAGAAATCATTTTGGCGACCTTCGAGGAACCGTTTTAGTGGGCCTCTAATGAGAAAGTTCAATAGAGGGCAAAGTTCTTATAAAGATTGGAAACTCCTGTTACTAGTATGGCCAAAACTTAAAGGTGTGTTAAGTGTTTGAAGATACACCAGGGAAACTGTTTGATTTGTTTTAAGTGTGGGAAGCCAAGCCATATCTCCAGATTCTGTTCGGAAGGCTCTCAAGAGGCCAATGATGCTAGAGCTACCATTCCATGCAAAGTGTTCGCCTTATCACAACAGAAAGCTAGTGTTATACCAAATTTGATCAAAGGTAATCTTGAACTCCAAGGCCTTGAAATTGATGTTTTATTTGATTCAGGTGAGACACACTCATTTATATATTATGCTTGCATACCTTGATTGAAATTATTTGTACATGAATTGCATTTTAATATGATTATTTCTACATGATGGGAACCTCGATGAGAACTTCTAAGGCTTGTTTAAATTGTATGAGTGAGTTTGACGGTAGAGCCTCAACTATAGATCTTATTTGTTTACCAATGAAAGGTATTTATATAATAGTAGGAATGGATTAATTGTTAGAGAATGATGACATCCTTAGTTGTAAGAGAAAAATTGTTTCTCTTCCAGCTGTCTCTGTGAGTCTTAGCGGACCACCATTGTTGTCTGTAGTACAAGTTGAAAAAATTATTTGTAAAGGTTATCAAGTATACATGATATTTTTCTCCATGCAAGGAGAAGTAGAAGAATGAATAAAAGATATCGAGGTGGTGAATGAATTTTCAAAGGTATTTCTAAAGGAAATAATGGTTTTACCTCCCGAGCGAGAAGTTGAATTCTCTATTGATCGTGCACCGGGGACAACAATTATCTCTAAAGCTCTTTACCGAATCATTTTACCAATGTCTGTCATCGGTGTGACTCTTAAAAGTACATGTTCTCCCACCATAAACTCCAATGGTCGCCGTTTCTTATCGACATAACTTTTCTGTTTGCTCTGAGTTGTAAGAAGTTTTTGCTGAATCATCTTAATCTTCTGAGTAGTTCGGTCCACCAAATCTAGACATAGTAAACTCCTCTCACTCAATTCTATCCAGCAACTAGGAGACTTACACTTCCTTCCATACAATGCTTTGTAAGGTGCCATTCAATGCTTGAGTGATTGCTAATGTTGTATGCAAACTCTATTAGAGAAAGGGAACTATCCCAACTTTCTGTCAACTCGATGGCGTATACTCGCAACATATCCTCTAGAGTTTGTATAGTCCTCTTTGTCAGCCCATCAGTTTGGGAATGGTAAGTAGTGCTAAATTTCAAACGAGTCCCCATGACATCTTTTAGTGACATCCAAAAACGTGAAGTAAATCATGGATCACAATTTGACACAATGCTCTCCGGCACCCCATATAACTTGACAATCTCCTTCACATAAACCATTGCTAGTTTTCCAAGAGAATAGTCAGCCTTAATAGCCAAAAAGTGAGTTGACTTAATCAATCTATCAACAATGACCCATATGGCATTATTCCCAGTTATAGTCGGAGGGAGACCCATGATAAAATCTATAGAGATGCTATTACATTTCCACTTTGGGATCTCTAAATTCTGTAACAACCCTAAAAGTTTCTGATGTTCAATTTTGACTTTCTGGCAAGATAAACAATGAGCAACAAACTCAATTACATCTTTGTTCATACCTCTCCACCATCAATTCCACTTGAGATCATGGTACATTTTAGTTGCTCCAGGGTGAATTGTGTATGTTTACTCCTATGAGCTTCATCAAGCATAAGTTTCCTTAATTCCCCATTATTAGGGAGACAACCCTTCCTTTATACCTCAGTATCCCATCTTCACCAACTTCAAATTTTGATTATATATCTTCTTTAATATCTTCCCTAACTCCCAAAAAAAACTTATCCTCAAACTGTAAAAATTTAATTTCTTTATATGTTACATTTTCAATGGTCAGTGCTTTAATGGTAGCGATCAATCCTGGCATTATATCAATAGCAGAACTTTGCACATCTTCTAATAACTTATGCTCCCATGCCATCATTTGAGCCGCATGGATCGACTTTTTGCTTAAGGTGTCTGCTACAAAGTTTGCCTTTCCTGGGTGATACTTTAGCTCATAATCGTAATCCTTAAGAAACTCCATCCATCTCCTTTACCGTATGTTTAGCTCCTTATGGTCAAATAGGTACTTCAGACTCATATGGGCGTTAAAGACCTCAAATTGTGAACCATAGAGATGGTGTCTCCAAATCTTCAATGTAAATACCACTACAGCCAATTCTATGTCATGAGTAGCATAGTTCTCTTCATGTGGCCTCAGTTGTCAAGAAGCATAGGCAATGACTCTACCATTTTACATTAGTATACACCCAAGAACCTCTTTAGAAGCATCTATATACAAGGTGAAAGTCTGGGTAGGTCATAGTCAACTTAGTCTTAAAATTTTGAAAAACTGCTTTGCACTTGTCGTTCCATATATATGGTTGGTCATTTCTTATTGATTTAGTCAATGACATGACTATCTGTGAAAAACCTTTTATAAATCTTCAGTAGTAGCATGCCAATCCCAGAAAGATTTATATCTCCGTGACACTCTATGGTCTCTCTCAATTCAATACTATATCAATCTTGGTGGGGATCACTAATACTCTTTCAGCTGACTTCCCTTAACCAAAACTCGCACTTAGATAGCTTCGCATATAATTTATGCTTTTCAACACTTGTAACACCACTTTATGATGCTCTTTATATTCTTCCTCATCCTTAAAGTAAATGAGAATGTCGTCAATGAAGACTACTACAAACTTATCCAAGTAGGACTTAAGATTCTATTCATGTAATCCATAAAGACTACTAGGCCATTGGTTAGCCCAAATGGCATAACAAGAAATTCATAATGACCGTATCTGGTTCTGAATGCAGTTTTTGAGATACCTTAAGCTTTAACCTTAATTGGTGGTAGCCTGATCTCAAAACAATCTTGGAAAACATGGATGTTCTAGTCAACTGGTCAAGTAGATCATCGATCCTAAGCAAAGGATACTTATTCTTTATGGTTACCTTATTCAATTGGCAATAATCAATATAACCTCAGGCTTCCATCTTTCTTCTTCACAAAGAGTACAAGTGATTCCCAAGGAGATACACTAGGTCAGATGAAACCCTTCTCTAACAACTCTTTAATATGCTTATTCAATTCTACTAATTTTGATGGAAATATTCGGTAAGGAGCTTTAGAGATAGGTGTTGTCCCGGGTGCAAGATCAATAGAGAATTCATTTACCACTTTTATACCTTCTATTCCTTCTTCTACTACTCCTTGAATGGAGAAAAATACCTTGTATAATTCACAACATTTATGAATACTCTTTTCAACTTGTTCTGTGGACAACAGTTGTGACCCGCAAGGACTCATAAAGGTAACTGGAAGAGGAACAGTCTTCCTTTTGCAACCAAGGATGACATCATTCTCTAACAACCAATTCATTCCCATTATCATATCTATATCCTTCCTAGGTAGACAAACAAGATCTATAGTTGAAATCCTACTATCAAACTCAATCATACAATTCAAGCAAGCCTTAGAAATTCTCACTGAGGCTCCCATCAGTAAAAAATAATCATATTAAAAGGTAGTTCATGTACAAGTAATTCCAATCAAGGTATGTGAGCATCAAATATAAATGAGTGTGCTTTAGAGTTTAAGAGTACCTTTGATCAAATTTGGTATAGCACTAGCTTCTTGCTGTGATAAGGTGAACATTCTGCCTAGGATAGTAGCTCTAGCATCATTAGCCCCTTAATAGCCTTCCTCACAAAATCTGGAGATATGACCCGGCTTTCCACACTTAAAACAAATCAAATAGTTTCCCTGGTACATCCTCCCACGCTTAGCACACTTCTGAGAATTGACCGTACTTGTAACAAGAACTATGGAGCCTTTATAAGAACTCTGCCCTCCATTGAACTGATCCCTCTGAGGCCCACTAAAAAGGTTCCTTAGAGGTCCGTCAAAATGATTCCTTAGGGATTGGACAGAGTGCTTCTTTATTATATAACTAAAGCTGGAACTACTCTTCATGATTCCCCCTAGAGTTCTCAAGGCATTTGTGGATTCTCAAAGCCTCCTCTTCTCGCTTACTTCTTGCTATAGTGCATAGCTTGTCACACATTCTCTCAAAATCAGTTATCTCATTTAGAAATGGTGACATAGCTGTTCTTTACTCTGGCCTGGCTTTTTCTACTAGCCAATCACACAACCATGTGCAGTTGCTTTGAGAATACATGCAAAACTTGGATAGTTCAAAAAAGTGAGAAATAAATTTATCTTTGTGCAAATACTCTTGTTTAAAATTGAGAAACTCAATCTCCTTTACTGCTCTAATGGAAGTAGGGAAGTAATACTGCTCAAACTTTTCCTTGAATTCCTCCCAAGTAATCTCAGCGTCGTCTAATTTGGTGCACTTTTTGTTCAATGATATCCATAACCTTGAAAATCTTTTCAAGCTTCTTCAATGATTCTAGTGTTTCTATCGCGTCTAGCTTTCCCTTAAACATCGAAGGGTTAAATTTTCTAAAGTTAGCGAAGACATCAATAATGGATGTGGTGTACGTCTAATAATGGGAACTATTACCACCTGTAGACTCTATTCCTGCCACCCTTAGATTGGTTGTCACGAGGAAGTCCCTCATGGCCATAACCTTAACCTCTCAACACTCTAATTCATCTTCATGCTTTTTTGCTGTTTGATTGAGGTCTAGAACCAGA
>JANTPZ010093477.1:0-20419 GCA_025593235.1 Vachellia pachyceras | reverse complement strand
ATTCTGTATCATTTGACTAAAGCCAACTTTAATATGTAACTATCTGTAGGCTAGATTTTGTATCATTTGACTAGTGCCAATTTCATTTTGGGTCTGTCTAGATTGCTGTTTAGTTGTTTTGACAAATCTTGTCTATTTGAGCAGAAGCTGTCTTCCAGGGTTGTTTCTACAAGAAAAGCAATTTTGCGAGCACTGAAGCTTCTGGCATTAGGCCTTTTTGTTCAAGGTGGTCAACTGAAACTTTGGCTTTGCATGTTGCAAATCATGGGCCATTTTGTTTGAGTGTTATCAATTCTTGTCAATTTGAAAGGAACATGTTAAAAATTATCATTCTTGGTAATTAAAAAAAATGTGTTTGCCAGATTCTGACAAGTAGCAATTTTGATATACAAATACATATACATACATGCATACATGTGTGTGTGTGTGTGTGATTTCCCCCTCTTCTCTCTCTGCTAAATGCTCTGCCAACCTTTTCTGCAGGAGGATTTCTCCATGGCCTCAATGATCTGACGTATGGGGTGGATATTACACAGATTAGATGGATGGGTATACTGCAGGTATTCTTTTCATATATGTTCTCAATACCTTTTCATAATCCACTTGGTTAGTACAAAGACAAAAAGACATCATGTGCCAACTGGCAGCAGGAGGTTTGAACAAGAGCTAAAAACATTTGAACAATAAGTCATGTATATATGCAGGAAGTTTGAACAAGCGCTAAAAAGTTTTTCAGGGACAAAGTAAAAAAGACATCGTGTGCTAACTGGCAGTGGGAAGTATGTGTATATGCAATAAGTTTGAACAATAAGAGTTAAATACATTTACTAACGCAAATATCATAAAAGTTTCTGCAAGTGACCAAATGTGAAAGTTCATATGAAGTTTTTCTTTTTGTTGGGTGGCCATCCTGTATAATAATGATATCCTCTATTTAATGCTTTTGCAAGTGAATTAAAGTTAAGTTTCTTATTTTTTTTCTTGGCTGTCTTTGCTCTTTGCCCTTCCTGTATTAATAATGGCCTTTTTCATTTTCTTAATTGGACATCAGAGAATTGCAGTAGCATATTTGGTTGCAGCACTATGTGAGATTTGGCTCAAGGGTGATGATACTATTAATTCAGGACCATCTTTGCTAAGAAAGTATCGATACCAGTGGTAAGCTTAAATAGTCCTTCTGAATTTTGATTTTCTTAATTGAGGTTTGGTGGAGCTACATGAATTTCAACCTAGAAACACGAGTCAAATGCTCTTTCAAAATATAGTGCTAAGGCTGGATTTGATGACTGGATAAACTTTTTTATTATTATGTATACCCAAACATTTTTTATTGGCTGGAATTGAAGAGAAATGAGTTTTCTTAATCAATGGACTAAATGGAGGACCGATAGAGCATAAAAATTGAATTTAATATTTTTGATTCGAATTCAGAGTTCAGAATGTAGACAGTGAATTGATGCTTGAATCATATAAATGTAGTTTTAAAGCCATTGGTTCGAGTATGTAGATTGATTTTTATCTGCTCCAAAAACTACTTTCTTGGTTCATTAAACATCATAGGTTACTTTCTCTTGATCCCATGGTTTTGCAAAATATGAGATTGGGACAAATACATGCAAGGAATCTAGGAAGTGAAAAGTTATATTTGTCTCCAAATGCTGTTCAAACGGCAATTTTGGTGTTTGTCTTTCTGATATGTTCCCCATTTCCTGCTATGTTTCAAATTTTGACTTTTCTGCATGAGCACGAAAGTGGTACTTAATATTTGGTCATTTGCTGTTGAAAGTTGGGGTTACTAGATTTCTTCTTATAATTCAATTGTAGTTTTCATGATGCTTATTTTTGTGTCTTCCTCTTTTATCATGTCTCAAACCTAGGCTTTTCCCTTTAACAGTTTATTTTGCAATAATGGCTGTGTTTCTAATCCTTGGACTTTAACAGGGCTGTGACTCTGTTTCTTATTAGCCTATATCTTTCCCTGATATATGGCTTGTATGTTCCGGATTGGGAGTATCAGATTCCAACGGAGCCTTCTTCACCACCAAAGATTGCTTCTGTAAGTGTTGCTGTTAATTTACTTTTCTAATCCATTGCTGGACGGTTTTACTTTTTGGGGTATTCTTCAACTGAGGATGTTGGTTGGAAATGGAATCTGTGTAACCTTTTAAACTGTTTGTCAGGTTAAATGTGGATTAAGGGGTGCTACTGGACCAGCTTGTAATGTGGTCGGAATGATTGATCGTAATACATTGGGCATAAAACATTTATACAGGAGACCAGTTTATGCTAGGATGCAAGTATGTTTTCTTCTATATTGAATGTCTGACAATGTTCGCTTATTTATCTTCTTGTTACCATTTTACCTTTGTTTTTTCCCAAATAGGAGTGCAGTATCAATTCCCCAGATTATGGACCCCTGCCTTCTGATGCTCCCTCTTGGTGTCAGGCCCCTTTTGATCCTGAAGGACTCCTTAGGTGTGTTTGTTATTTTTTTTCCTGGCCTTTCCTACTTCATGTTTGATATACAAATGCAATGTGGAAATGGTGATGGTTGCTTATTTATGGGATTCAAAATGTTTCCTTTCTAATATATACGTGTTACTCTCATTTTAGATTGGCATAGTTTTCTTGTTATGTTATCACTTAAAAAAGAATAACATAACATATAAAATGTTTCTGTCCCACTCGTCTCACCTGTTCACTGGGCAGGGGTTCAAGGTAGCCCATATCAACTTATGAACGAACACCTTTTGGTTTTGTTGGAAAACATGCTTCCTGAATACTGTTGGTTCTTTTTGACCTTTTATTTTTTATTTAAGAAATATTGTAGTTTGGTTATTGAAAGAGACAAAACTCAATTTCTAAGTAAATATCTCTGCTGACATTGAAACAAGCTTAAGCCTTGTATTAGTTGGGACAGTTACCAGTTGCCTGAGTTGAGATGCAATTGATTTGAAATATTCAAAATCTGATTTAGTGTCTTAATTTCAATTTCATTGGTAATTTTTTGTTTCGATATTTTTATTTTAAAAAATTAGATAAGAAATTCTTTCAATTTTTGTCAAACTACCAATGTAGGCAATTGAGCGTCCTGTAATGACACCCATTAGCCTCTTAATTAGACCATTGAACGCCTGTTGGTGGGATGCTTTCAGCGGGCTTTCCATCTTTTTGGGGTCAGGACTCAGGGAACATCACCTTTTGGCAACAAGCAATCCAAATAATTGCTGCTAGGTCCACATAAATGGAATCACAGTTCATTCCTTTATTGTGAAAAAATTACTTTAAATTTGAAGTTTTTCCTTCCCTATGTTTGTGGCTTTTTTATGACTAATAGAATCAAGAATGAAGTTTCCACTTTGTACATGATAGACCATGATTTAGTAACTGTATCTAATCTCCAAAAAAAAGTCCAATTGCTTCGAATTTTCTTTTTGGAATGGAATATTTACACAATACCCATTTTGGATTTGTAGCTCAGTGATGGCTGTTGTTACCTGCTTGGTTGGCCTGCAATACGGACATATTATAGTCCATTTTAAGGTAACAGTTTTTTAAGAATCTTATTGTCACTCCATCAACGTATGATTTCTGTTTTCTTACCCTGCTTTCTATGTTGTTGCATGCAGGACCACAGAGTGAGAATCCTACACTGGATGATCCCAACTTCTTGTCTGGTAGTCTTTGGGTTTGCTTTGGACTTATTTGGTAAGCATGCTGCTCCTAACTTCTGTGAGTTTTGATCAAAGTTTAGGGAGAATTCAAGGGAGGCTCTAAGAAATGGAAGAGACAATGTCCAGAGTAAATTGTGGTATTCGCATTCATTTAACATGAGAATATTAAATCCGAATGAATACAAAATGCTTCTACTATAATTACGATGATCAAATAATTAATGTGAATGTGATGAGGTAAGCATTGATAGAACAGGAAACTATACTAAATTGCATTACTCCAAAACCAACTATAATCGAATCAAATCATATCATAATTTTGCATGTGATTGATGTACTATTAACTTATCTGTTCTGGCATTTCATTTGTAGGGATGCACGTAAATAAGGTTCTGTACTCGTTCAGTTATATGTGCGTCACTGCTGGTGCCGCTGGGATTCTCTTTACGGGAATTTACTTCATGGTAGAGTTCAATTGATTATTGTGAGCTGACGGTTCACATCAGTTTTCTAATATTATTTTCTTTGCAACACGGTATAATGTAAATTTTGTAAAATGCGTCTAATCAATTTTGTGCCTCCCTTCCAATTGAAAAAAAAAAAAACAAAATATTGCAGGTTGATGTTTGTGGATATAGTCGCGTTACGACGGTCATGAAGTGGATGGGTATGCATGCTTTAGCGATTTATATCCTTGCTGCTTGCAACGTATTGCCTATCGTCCTCCAAGGATTTTACTGGGGCCACCCACGGAATAATATTGTAATCCCCTCTGCACCCTAATCTGTATTATTAATTTATTTGCATAAACAGGTATATTTTTCCTGAATGTGGTGATTGTAGTTTTTTACAACTGAAATTAAAGTTGCAATTTCCACATTATGTATGTAGTCTTGTCAGTCTCATGTTTGATTCGGTTGCTTTTACCCATATGCCAGCTTAAGTTGATCGGAATCGGAAGTTGATGTAAGAGGCAGATAAGCTAGTGGATTTGATTTATTTGGTGTTCAAACTTCAACTTTCGGCTGGTTGAAGAGTGTTGGACTTGGTTCAAGGACGTGGATCGCACCCGCATCTGTGGGCGAGACCTATTTTGGAGCCACTTTGATCTTGTTCGTTAACTGGCTGCGTTGTATGCTACATTGTTAGTCTAGTCTAGTTAGTACACGATGAAGTGAAAACGATCTCACAATGAATTAAAATTTGACTGAACATCAATGTACAATTTTAATTTTCAATTATTATTTAGTAATTACTTGTAAACAAACTGTGCGGTGGTGTAAAATGTGGTTAGTATTTCAAAATTCATCCATTTTCACCAAGAAAGAGCCATGATGTTTTCTGGCTAGTTTGGGTAGACGAGAATTAAAACTATTCACAATCTCATAATTGCATGGAAACATTCTCACTTGATCAGTTTTGAATGAGGATTTTAGAAATGTGGTTAGTTTTTCAAAATTCATTCATTTCCAAGAAAAAGGAGCAACAGTGTTTTTTGGTCTATTTTGGTCAACAAGAATGGAAACTACCCACTTTCTTTGAATTGCATGAAAATTTTCTCTTTTATGCAATTTTGAATCAGAATTACAGAAATGTAGTTAGTTTTACAAAATTCAACTATTGCCACAAAAAAAGGAGGCATTGTGTTTTCTGGCCTGTTTTGGTCAACCATAATGAAAAATATCCACTTTCTCAGAATTGTATGTAAACTTCCTTTTTTACTCAATTTTGAATGAGAATTACATAAATGTAGTTAGTTTTTCAAAATTCATCCATTTCCACAAAAAAAGAGTGTTTTCTGATCTGTTTTGGTCAACAAGAATGAAAACTATCCACTTTTTTAGAATTGCATGAAAACTTCCTCTCTTACTCAATTTTGCATGAGGATTCCAGATATGTGGTTAGTTTTTTGAAAATAAATCCATTTCCTCCAAAATGGTGGCCTGTTTTGGTCAACAAGAATGAAAAGTATCCACTTTCTCAGAATTCCATGGAACCTTCCTCTCTTATTCAATTTTGAATGAGGATTCCAAAAATGTGGTTAATTTTTCAAAATTCATCCATTTCCTTCAAAAATGGTGCAAACCCAATAAGGAAATATCCTAAGAACCCACAGCCAATCCAAATATCCACACCCCAAGAACGCTAAACAAAGGTCGACGATCCACTCAAACCCTTGAGCATGGAAGAACAAGGACCCGAAGTGTTGGAAGACGCCACAAGGTTGATCAAGCCTTAATAAGTCGTTAGTTTAATAAGAACCCTAGAGAGAATCCTCCCTCAAGAAGCAACTTGTACAATGCAAAGTTTATAATAATCTCCAATCTAATCTTTCTCAGAATGTTCATTACAATGTATTTATAAAGGTTACATTCTGAAATTCTAAAGGATAAAATGCAATCTAAAATCTATGAAGATAAAATTCAAATTTCAAAATAGTATCTATCTAAAATTTAAGAAGAATATTCAACAGAATATCTTCTAACTAATTTTGAATTTCAAATTTAAAAAATGATATCTATCCTAAAATCTAGGGATAATGATATTCAAAAGAATATATTCTATCTAATTTGAAATTCAAATTACAATTTTTCGCATAAAATAAAGAAGCAATTTTGAATCTGCATTGTAGGCCCAAAATGTGATATTTAGGCCAAAATGAGTCCTTATATGTATAGCCCATGGTCTAAGCCCTTTCATTTGAAGTCTCCAAACCCAAAATAGGATCTGCAAGTCCATTTTCAACCCAAATCAAGTGTTGGATGTAATATCCATGATTTTTTCTACTAAATGATATAATTGATAATCTGTTAAATACGAAATGAATTAGAATTCACAAATAGATAGTTCATAAATGGAATAAAGTTATAGGCCGAAAGTCGCAGAATCAGATTTGGCCTGGTGGATGAAAGCCGGTAGGAATAGTAAAGTTAAGCGTGCTTGCCCTAGGGAAATTTCAGGATGGGTGACCTCTGGGATGTTGCCCCAGGAATCAGAAACCCAAAAGATTAAGGGCCAAAAGGTTAAGGGCAAAATGGGAAATTATGAAAAGTTAAACTGCGAAAGGGCATTTTGGTCATTAAGAGAAAGTATAAGGGCATTTTGGTCATTTGACAAAGTCAAAGTCAAACAGTTGACCAAAAATCAAAAAAGTGACAGATGCCCAAAAGATAGAGCAGAACTCCCTGATTACCAGAAATTCAACCAATTGTTGAAATTAAGTCAGGATAAGGAATTATGAAATTTTAAAGATTTAAGGTTGAAAATATTTATTTAAGGTATCAGTAGTTCCCTAAGACCAAAAACCAGAGTCTATGAAAATTCAATGGAATTTATATTATTTTACAAAATTATTGCCCAAAGTACGATTAAGGCGATTTTCTCAAAAATGAGGAAAAATGCCCGAAAATCCCCAAAAATAAAATTTATTACAAAAATTAATTTGGAACAATTTAGAAAGTATTTTGGGGAAACATGAAGGGCTAGAATATCAATGAAAAATATAGAAAATTATAAGGCCCTAAAGATGCTTTATTCTAAAACTGCTCATTTTCAGGAGTTTTCAGCAGGATAAAATAATCCTGTTAATTTTGGATGGATCAAGGGACAATTTGAGAATGATGATTTGAATATATTTAAGAGGGAATTATGGAGATTAAATGAGGATGAAAATATTTTCAGAAAAGTAGAAAAAGATTTACCGGAATAGAGTTCTGTTTACCGATAAAAAGTGCAATCGGTAGAAATAATGGAAGGGGATCCAGTTTGGTTACTCAAACCAGATTTTTAGCTCCTAGTTACAGCCATCATTACTAATTTTATGTGGCCAATTAGAGCCAAGCAATTGTTACACATATGGGAGCAATCTTAGCCTTTGATTTTCAAGATCAAATCTCATCCTTCCAATCCAATTTAACAAGTTTTATAAATCAATTCCTCCCTCTATTTGTCCACCATTCCAACCGACATTTTGGGAAGATTTTGGGAGCAAGGAGGACGCCATTTTTGAGAGCAAGAGGAAGGAGAAGAGCTTGGAAAAATCACAAGGTAAAAGAGTTACACCTTATGCTATATACCAAAATCTTCCTCTCAACTTCTTCTACAACTTCCATGGATTGGAATTTTGATTTGAGCTCTCTTTCTCAAGTTTGAATGCTTAGGGTTCTTGAGAGAAAAGTGAGAAAGAGAGGGATTTAGAGCTATTCATTGATGATAAAAGCCTCCTTGTGTTGTAAGGAGTGTTTTGATATATATATATGCACACACATATTGTGGTTGTTTGAGTTTGTTTTGTGCTTTTGTAAAGTTGGGAACTCATGGAGTTTTAGGGGAGGTGCTGCCCAATTTTCCATTTGATATGGGAGAGCTAAAATCAAATCATACCATGCTTGAATATGATTTTTGAAACAAGAATCAAGTGTTTTTGGTGATGAAAGTTGAAAAATTCATGTTAAGGATTTTGGGGAAACCTCTCGGCCATGACTGGTTCAGGGGAAGGAAGTTTCTTTTGATGATTTTGATGTTTCCAATGAGTCCAAAATGAGTTTTTGTGTAAGGTAAAAGTGGTTACAAGTTTGTGGAAGCATTGGAAGACATTAGAGACAAGTTAGGGTTCTTAATGTTCTTAAAGTTCAAGAGTTGGTTCAAGGGTTTTTTGCTTTGGTTTTTGCTTTGGAAATGGCTTAAAATTAATGGTCATGATGTTGTTGATTATGTAGGCAAGTGTTTGGTGCAAGAGGATAAATTTCTAAGTGGTCAAGAAAGCTTGCAAGTTTAAAGGGAAAGTTAAAGAACAAAGGTAGCAAGACCTTCTAACTTAACTTTATGTTGTGAAATTTATTGAAACTATGCATGAATTATTGTATGAAAATGAAAGTGTGAATATGTGCTTGATGTGCTATGGCCATATGCATATTCATGTCTCATGTGCACATTCATTTATTATGCATTCACACTTATTATGAAACATGTCATGCATTTTATGAAACTTGTTAGAAAGTTTTGCTATTGGGATTTCTTTGAAATCTCACTCTCCCCCACTAACAATTTTTAGGTGGAGGCACTCTCAAGGGTAAGTAAAAAGTGGTTGATGCTTGAGACAAATGTTGGTGTATAATGTTGTGGACTTTACTAAGAATTTTATGTATTTAGTTTAAATGCTATAATGTATTATGTAATGTGATTGATGAATGTACCATGGACTCATGATAATTAGTTTATGCTTTGAGAATACCTAATTACATAGGCTAAAATGGTTAGGAAAGGTTTAGAAATCAAAATGGTAAGTTATGAAGTCAAGTAGAGAAGAAATTTGGCAAGTATTGAAAGTAAAGTTGGTCATTTGCCCTAATTTACCCTGTCAGGAACCATAGCAAATGAACTTCAAATGAACTGCAATTTTACAAAAAAAATAGTTCACATTGCAATCTTTAAAACAAGATAAAGGTCACTGAAAATGGAATTTTTTACAGAAAGTTATGACTGTCCAAAGTTAGCGAAAAATCACAGAAAATCTTGGGAAAATGAAAAATTACCATGTGAACAGTGGTTTTTCTCGAATGAATATGCACCAATTGGACAAGTTTTTGTTCAAATGAGTATTTTTTCCCTCATAAATGAATTTGTAAGCTTCAAATAGAAGTTGGAACCACTTAGTTTTGATTTTTCTAGAATTAGTTATAAATTTTCAAAAGTTGACCCAAAAAACTGTGAATAGTAACTTTCCTAAAAACCAAGTTTCCAACTTATTCCATTTTGACAATGTAAGTTGTTTAAGGCCATTATTTGGTTCCAAATCATTATAATGGAAGCTACGAGGGATAAATAAGAGGTGTTACAGGCAAGCCTACCTAGACCCGAATGCTATTGTTATAGCAGGGAAAGGTCGCTGTGTCTCACATCAATTAAAACCCGACTTCTGAAAATTGATGAGGAGGAAGGCCTACCTATACCCTAATATGGGAAAGGTCATTGTGTCTTGCATCAATTGGAAATTGATGAGCGGACAAGCCTACTTATACCATGATATGGGAAAGGTCGTTGTATCTTGCATCAATTGAAAATTGATGAGGAGACAAGCCTACTTATACCCTGTCATAGGGGGAGGGTTGCCGTGTCTCACATCAACTAAAGCCTCATGATAAAAATTTTCTCACATCTGGTTTGGAGCTAGCAGTAATTGTTTACACTAAAGATATGGGAGGCACTACTTCAATGGAGCAATCATCGACCTGTGAGGCAATGGGGGAAATTGCTCAATGACTATGACTATTGAATTATATATGTTGTGACTGTTGCGCCAGTGGTTCACTAATCTAGAAAATGGGGCATATAATATTGCGATGCTTATGAGGTAGCAGAGAATGCTCAATGATATTTGGAATAGGAGTTGGAAGGGAAAATTGTGTTTGAGACCTGACGAATTTGGCACTACTCGAATTATTAATTGTATGAAAAGGGGAATTAGAAAAGCTCAAATGGATGATCTATTTACCCAGTCTGTTGAGACTTGGTTGAACCTTGTGGAAACAGTGAAATTTTATAAGATTCCTAAGGGAGTAATAGAGCCCAAAAGCAAATATTATATCCCTCCAAAGCCTACTCTAAGACAGTAATTGTTGATGAGGCTTGTAAGAGTAGGTACACTATTCATCTAGGAATTACAAGAAGGTATCCGGATATGAGATAACCGTGGGTCGCTGGGGATGAAAGGAGACATAATTGATTATGTAGCAACATGCCCCACCTGTCTGTGAAAACAGAGTAAGCAAAGCCACCAGGAATGTTGCAACCTCCGATGATACAACATGGAAGTGGGATAATGATATAATGAATGTTAGTGTGAAACTGCAAGAACCGATGTACCCTAATGTGACTGGGAAATCATGGATCGAATGATATCAGTATAATTTTCTGGCAGTGGGAACAAAGTTGATTGTTGGAAAATAGTCCAGCCGTTTGAAGATATATTGAGAGTGTAGATGTTGGAGTTGAAATGGAACTGGAATATCTATTTGTTGTTAGACGAACATGCTTATTATAGTAACGGCAACTATTCCAGTATCCAGATAGTACTATATGAGACTTGGTATAGCAGGAGATGTAGATCTCCATCGGACTAAATGGAGCTTAAAGTTGAAACTCAATGTGAAGTATATTGTATTATTCTGAATAACGGAATAAATTGGAAACTATTATCTACTGTTTGGCTTTACCCCCAAATTTGAGATTTATCCATGATGTTTTGTATGTTTCCCAGTTAGAGAGGATTGACACTGGATGAAAATTTCACGGGAAGCTGAAAAGGACATAAAAGACAAATACTCCAAAGTGGTAGCATCAGATATACAAATTTCGAGGGTGAAATTTATTTTAAGGGGGCAGAAATGTAATATCCACCCTTTTCCTGTAAATTGGAGTAGAGACCCTGGTCAATATGGTCATTGGATGAAAAGGGCCAAACCAATAGTCGGAAGTCAAGTTAAAACACACAGATAGAAAGAGCGAAAAAAGTTGATACCGAAGGGCTGAATAACCCAAAGTCAGACCTGGCTCAGTGGAAGAAATTTTATGAGAACTCCGCAGTCAAGCATGCTCGCCCTTGAGCAATCTCAGGATGGGTGACCTACTGGGAATTACGCAAAGGTCATTACACAAAAGATCAAGTGGCGCCCTATTCATTTAAACTCATCAGACCTGTAGACTCACTACCATCTCGTCATCTCTCTCCCTTCTCCCGCATACTCTGAAGGCTGATGCTGTCGCCGCACTGCTCCCCGTCCGAGCCTATTGCCACTCTATTCCGTGAAGCCCGACACCGCTCTGCTCTCCGTCCGTGAAGGCTGACGTTGTCGCCTCTCGCTCGTGAAGCGCTGTCACCTCTCTCGCGTGTGAACGCTGTCACCGTCGCCTCTCTGGCCCATGAAGCGCATCGCTTAGCCTAGCCTCTGTTCACCGTTGTGAAGTGTTGTGTTCTAGCCTCTCTCGCTCGTCTTCTTCGCCTTTCTAGTTCGCTTGCAGGTTCCATTCTTCCCCATTCCACCATTTCGTTATACATGCATTTCTCCTTTGAAGCATGAATCTGAATGTTTTCGTGCGTCTTGTTGTGTTTCCATGCTTCTACAAAGCTATATGAATCTAGTTGTGAGCTTAAGTTTGAATCTTTGCTTGTCTTGAAATGAATCTGACAGGAAAAAGCAAGCATTTTCAAAATTTTAGAAAAGCTCACTTGTTTTCAACTTTCATACGTATATGTGTATGATTTTGTGATTATTGTTTGTACGTATTTTATATACTTGGATTCATGTGGTTGCGGATGAAAAAAATTGGATTTTTCACAAGTTTTCTGTTTGAGAATTGCCTTTTTACACCATTGAAATCGCTAATAACCCCTTGTGAAGAAGAAGAAATTTTAAAAAAAATTCCAAAAAAGGTGATAAATTCAAAAAAATTCCAAGAAATTCTAAATTTGATAAATGTCTTATATATTTGTGCTAGTTAGTATGGAAATTTTTATGCTCATAGATAATATCAAAAAAGGTGTTATTTTTAGTATACTTAATTATAGAGAGAGTAAACAATTAGATTAGAAGGACACATTAATAATTTTAAATAGTTTTAACATAATTACAAATAAAAAATCTAGTGCTTCATAATTTTTATCATTTGTTTTATTAAATTTTTATTACATTTTTATGATTTGTTTTATTAAAGTTTTATGACTTGTTTTATTAAATTTTTTACATTTCAAAATTATACGAGTTTCAATAACATCCAATTATTCATCCATAAACCCACTTTTATGATTTGTCGTTTTAAATTTGAATGTTGTTTGCAATGGATTAGGGTTTAATAAATGGATCGTACTTGGATGAATGCGTTAAGAATTACTGATGAATATGAGAATGGTGTTTAAGAGTTTATTGAATTTGCTAAAAGAAATGCGACTAGCAAAAATGAGATGTATTTTTGCCCCTGTGTCAAGTGTTTAAATGGGATTAGGCAAAATATTGATGATATCAGGGATCACCTAATTTGTGAGGGAATAAGTCTGCAGTACACAAAGTGGATATGTCATGGAGAAAAACTAAATGCATATGTAGCCTAGGAAAGAGATTTTGTGGATGCAGTAGATGAAGATAGAATGGAAAGAATGATTCATGATGTTGAGGTAGAATATTTTGCCCAAGCCCCTCTATATGAAAGCATACGGAGCGATGCTGAGACACCGTTGTACCCTGTGAGTAAGCATACACGCTTGATGGGTACTTTGCATTTGATGAACTTGAAGGTATCTTGTGGGTGGACTGACAGTAGCTTCACATTGTTGTTGCAGTTGTTGGGTGATATGCTTCCAGAGAACAATGTACTTCCAAATTGTATGTATGAAGCCAAAAAAAATCTTATCTACGATGGGCATAGAGTACAAGAAGACACATGCGTGTCCTAATGACTGTATACTATACAGAAATGGGTATGAAGATCTTAGTGAGTGTCCAAAATGTAAAATTGCATGATACAAGGTGAGGAAAGGTGGTGATCGTGGTGATAAACTAGCTAAAAGGAAACCTTTGAAGGTACGGTGGTATCTTCTAATAGTACCATGGTTTAAGCATTTGTTTGCCAAAGCAACAAAAGCACAGAAGTTGAGATGGCCTTGTAATGAGAGAATATCTGATGGAAGGTATATTTGGCACCCGGCTGACTCTCCACAGTGGAAGAAAATTGACGAAATGTTTCCGCAATTCGGTAGTGAGCCAAGAAACCTTCGACTTAGGCTTTGTACAGATGGGATCGATCCGTTTGGGACACTCAGTAGTGCACATAGTGTGTGGCCGGTACTCATGATGATATACAAACTGCCTCCCTGGTTGTACATGAAACATAATTATATGATGCTTACTATGATGATTTCTGGACCGAAATAGCCAAGGAACGATATTGATGTTTACTTGGCACCTTTGATTGAAGACTTAAAGAAGCTGTAGGAGGAAGGCGTTGATGTGTTTGATGCATACAAGCATGAGTCATTTAAGTTACATGCGATGATTTTCACAACGATAAATGACTTTCCTGCGTACAGTAACTTGTCAGGATACAGTGTTAAGGGGCATAAAGCATGTCGATATGTGAAGCAGACACACACTTCTATCAACTTAAGCATGGAAGAAAAACTGTCTACCTTGGTCATAGGAGGTTTCTTCCTTGGTTTCTCCCCTATCGTAAGTTAAGAGAGTTTTAATGGCTTGTTTCATTAGATGATTTGAAGCTTGTGGGATTGAAGTCTCACGATTTTCATGTATTGATGCAGCAATTATTACCAGTGGCTATAAGAGGCATTATGAAGGATGACATTCAAGCCACCATAACTAGGCTTTGTATTTTTTTAATGCTATATGTAGCAAAGAGATAGAAGTTGAAGAGTTGGACGAATTAGAAAATGAAGGTTACATTATTCTCTCCCAACTAGAGATGCATTTTCCCCCATCATTTTTCGATATAATGGTCCATCTGATTACTCATTTAGTAAGAGAAACAAGGCTGTGCAGTCTGGTTTACCTAAGATGGATGTACCCTTTTAAGCATATCATGAAGGTTTTAAAGGTTATTCAAAAAATCCTTATCGACCGGAAGCATCCATTGTGGAAAGATATGTACTGAAAGAGGCTATGGACTTTTGTAATGATTATCTATCTTGGGTGAATGTACAATCACGACATGAAGAAGGCGCAAGTAAGGGAACACGAGGTTTAAAAGTGAAGAATATGCCTTGTGAAGAAGTGTTGCAAGTACACCTATATATCTTGAATAATATGGAAGAAATTCAACCTTATTTCCATGAACATAAACAGGTGTTAAAGAAGATGTATCCTATAAAGAATGACATGCAGATAGCGAATGAACAGAATAAGACATTCATAGGATGGTTGAAGGAAAGGGTTTCTCATGAAATTGATGCTTCTGAGATGACCAAATGGTTAGCATGGGGCCTGCATTTGAGGTGGTCACCTGGAGCGGTTTTGACATAAATGGGTATTCATTCTACATAAAGATTCAAGACGACAAAAGTATAGTGCAAAATAGTGGAGTAATGGTTGTAGCTGAAGCCATGCATTTTTCAAGTTTGCAAGATAAGAACCCTGTACTGGCATCTATGGCTTACTATGGAGTTATTGAAGAAATTTGGGAGATGACATACAACAAGTTCAAATATTCCTTTATTCTAATGTATGTGGGTTAACAATAATGTCGTTGTGGTCGACCAATAGTTTGGATTTACCTCAGTTGATCTTGAAAGAGTTGGTTATAGAGATGAGCCATTCATTCTAGCAAGTCAGGCCAGACAAGTGTTTTATGTCATAGACCCTGCAAATAAAAAAATGTCGATTGTACTTCAAAGTAAAAAACAAAAGGATGGTGATCCAACCCTTAACCTGGACGATATACCCCCTTTTACTATAAATCCGCCTACACCACGTGAAGCGGAATTAGTTGATGATAATCACCATGCTGTAAGATAAGATCACTATGAGGGAATATGGGAAAATATATAAAGTAAGGAGTTAATTATGAAATTTCAATATATTGTGTATTATATGTATTTACCTTTGTTTACTTTATTCATGCTGATTGCAATTTATTTATATCTGACGTTGATTTCTTAACAGAAATATGGTGAATTCTGATGAGTCACATAGTGATGGACACGTAGAGGAAAGCCCACTAGTGGTGCCAGATTCAACTGTGAAAAAGGTTAGGGGATGTGCAACCATGGCCTCCTGAATTGCACGTCGTCGCCAACGAAAGGAGAAGCTACATGTAGGATTCAATACCGATATTAATCCCACCGGTGATGAGCAAGATCGATTTATCAGCTATTTAGGGTATTTGCCATGTAACAGAGTTAACATGCTGTACCCTGGATAGCGGTCTGTTCCACAAGAAACACGAGAGATGATATGGCAATAAAATTTTGGTATGTAACTTTCAACACCACTTCATTTTTTGTCTTCATTTCGATTGGTTCAAATTTCATTATAAATTGATGTACTTTGCAGCAAACCTATCACGTTCCAGACACTAAAGAAATGAAGAAACACTAGATGGGGCTTGTTCCATATGGTGGAAAGACTTCAAGAACAAGCTGTTGTGATATTATGTTCGGGGGTCAAAGAAAGATGAAGATCCATGTTAGAAATATCCATTTCTGTCACCCGAAGACTAGAGGCTGTCTGTGGCATCACGGGAAAACCCACAATTTCAGGTAACATCCTTCAGTCATCTACATTTGTTGTTATCACTGACTAAGATTTCCCTCTTATGCCTTAATAGGAATTAAGTGAAGCCAACAAACAGAAGGGTGCTGCAAACATCTATCTGCATTATTTGTATCGTGGCGGATACAGAAAGCTTTAGCAAAAGATAATGGAGGAGGAGCAACAAAGATTAGAGGAGGCATCTACCTCAGATCCCACTGTTGTTGCCAGGCCGCTGCTCCTCCCCCATTTCACAAAAAATGGAAAGCAGCGAGGATGAAAGGTGGGAAGTACATCAATGAAGCAGTTGCTAAGGTGGCTGAAAGGATTGCATATGCTAACATATAATAATCATATGTGATTATTTGTCATAGGTTTATTAGTACCTCACTTGTGACGTATTATACGATGTAGGATGACATTACACAGCAGACCAGCCAAGGGACTTTCACTCAAAGTGGGAGGATGCACATCTTAGTGACTGCGATTCTAAAGCTAGATTACCCAGGCCAAGTTCGTGGGGAGTCAAGGGGAATGGGTCTAGGAAAATATTTTGGAAGACCATCTCAACAATCTATTGAAGCTCAGATTCAATCTAGAGTAGCTGAGATGGAGCAATCACTCCGAGCTTAGTTTGACGCTCAATGCCAGATACAAAACCAGATGATGAAAAATCTGCGTGAGGAGATGAGAGCTGAGATAATGGCTGAGTTAGGAGCTGAGATGATGGCTCAGTTGAGAGTTGAGATGAGAGCTGAGTTCGCAACTATCCTGAAATTGAGGAGGCTGATTGATAAACTGAAGAATATCGATTCGCTTATATTTCCCAGTAGCAAAGAAAGCAATCATCCGCTTGAGACAGTAGCACTGGGTGACCCTTCCCTTGATTCCCCTGCAGAAGAAATTAGAGAGGATTGTACTCTCTACCTAGATGAGACAATATGTGCCATTGCCCATGCTTATTTCTACAGGCAAGCTACTACGCGACATTCTATGCCAATTCCGGATAGCTTGTCTCGTGTATTGGTGACAGGTATTGAAGATGGTGAGGAAGGCTCCGATGTTCCAGTCCCTGATCGAGAGATGATCCATTTAGGCTAATCCAAGGGTAGTAGCCACCTTATGATCTTACTTAATTTTTTTCGGCATTATATTTATAATCTCTATTCTCTACTTTACTAGGACCCAGAAGAAGTTGCAAAATTCCCATCCTTGTCATGGCTGCAACAACTGCGAGAAAAATTTACACCCGTAACCATGCAGATGGTTGATGGGATTGTTGGTCGTGGTCAAACATATGAATTTGTTTTCGACAAGCATGATGTGAAACTACTCTGGTTGACCTCGATATAGCATGGATTCAATTTGCAATCTTGTAAGTTTTTTATATTCCTATCTTCAATTGATGATGTCATTTTTTAGGTTTTACATAATTCAATATTTCCTTTATTATTGAACTCTTTAATAGGACCTTGCACAGTATTTGCGTTGACTTTTCTAGAGATGATTTGTATGGATTTTTATGTCCTACGAGTACAACAAAGAGTTACAATTCTGTAGAAAATCAAATGCATTACGTTGGGAGCACAATACGAGCAGACGTTAATCCAAGGATGTGTTACCTAGAGCCAATAATTGAAAGGTATGGAATTATAGTTATCCTTTTAACACATTTAGCCTAATTGGTAATAATTAACTTTTTTTGCTAACTTCATTTTCATTTATATGGGCTGTTGTAGTCATCATTGGAGTCTCTGTGTTGTTCGCCCCCTCATGAAAAGTGTGTATTGGTTTGATCCGTTGTCTGGCAGAAAGGCAGGGAAAGAGTAAAACTACATTTTTGATACATAAGTTTTTGATTTTCTAAATTATTGCTTTTAACGATGTTTAAAAATGTTTTTTATATGTAACTATGTTAATTCAATCGTAGCGCACTCAAGACATACCGAATAATGGGCGGTAAACGTGAAGGTATAAATAAAAACACACAGTTGTTTTATCCAAAAGTAAGTACTTTGACTTTAACTTCTTTCATTGAAAGTTGTTTTATCCCTATTTACATTTTAACAATATGTTTTTTATCTTTAATTCCCTCGATAATCAGGCAATATTGAGTGCGGGTATTATGTCATCACTTACAATTATAATATCATTCAGAGCGGATTGATTAGAGATTTAGGAAGGTAATACATAATCTATCAAATATTTGATGAGTTAATCATTTAGTTTGATGAATTTGGATTGTTCTAATAATTTTTTTTTAAAATTTATAGATTTTTGATAATGACGATGCTTACATGGCTAGTAACATTGATTTGATACGAGATTTGTTAGCTAAATGTCTTCTTGATTTGTAGATAATGCTTATTTTTTCAAGGTGAATATATATAGTTTCAACTCTTCATGTCGACTTGTATAGGGTTAATTAGATTGATGAATTGTGTTACTCTGCCACAAATGTACAATGATATTTGCTCAGTAAATGACAATGACTACAACAAGGACTTGGCTTATGTAGATATATACGTCTAACACTTGATGAATTTTGTGTTTATCCGGCACAATGACTTTTGATATGTGTTAAGGTCTGGACTTGATCTGGTGTATAAAATGTAACTGTAAGCTGAATCAGGTGGGGTTAATAAAATACGATGCCCTACATTCCAATATAGGCACCGTATGTCAGACATACTGCATCTCTCCTAAAATAGAGCGTAGGCCCTAACTTTCTGTTGCCCTCACATTTACAGCCCCCGGGAAAGGGCATCTATTGGGTTAAAAATAGGACGTAAAAAGTACCTTTTGTAGTAGTAGACCAAGTTGGACTTCACTTGGTTGTGATTGTGCCACTTGTCCTCACTTTATTTGCTTAGGAAAAAGTTATTTCTGCCTTCCTTTATCATCTTGGTTGGGCTGACTGGTTCCCTGGCTCTCTGGTCACTTGATCCTATGGCTCGCATTTTCGTAAAGTAACCTTTAATCAGGTAACTTTCTTTTTACTTTTCCGAAGACTTTCTCTCTCATGTGGCACCATTCCCTAGGCTTCCTTGCCTAGGTGGCATTAAGTCATAGCCCAAAGCATCCATGGGTTTCCCTCGTAACTCATCAGTATTCCTTGATTTACGTGAAACACCGTAAAATGTGCTTCCGACGGCCAATTTGACTTAAGGCATGGAAAATTTCTATATTTTTCCTTGATACTCCAGCCCTTTTTTGTTCTTCAAAATTCTTCCTAGATTTTCCATAATTAATTCGTAACACTCTTTATTTTCCCTATAAGTTTCATATTAGGTCACTATTGAACCACTTTAGGGCTTTAGATAACCAAAGAAGTGAACTTGAAAATTTCATTTTTGGGTTACTATTCACTTGGTCTTTTTCCAGATTTCTGGTCCAATTTTAAAAATCATAACTAATTCTAGAAAAATTGAAATGAAGTGGTTCAAATTTCCATTTGAAGCTTATAAAGTGATCTATAAGGGAAAAATACTCATTGGTTCCAAAACTTGCCCAATAGATACAGTTTATTGCGTGAAGTTGCACTGTTCATATGGTCATTTTTCAATTTTCCAGGTTTTTCTTTTAACTTTGGAAAATCATAACTTCTTGTAAAAAAGTCTGGTTTCAGAAAAATTTGGCTTGTTTTAAACTTTGCCATATGAACTATTTTTCCAGCAAGTTTAAGATCAATTGGAGTTCATTTACTATTTTTCCTCATGTCACAAAGTTAGGGAATCGGTAAGGGCATTGGACCCTTTTTAACTTGTAACTTTACTTATTCCTTAACAATTGATCTCATTCCTTTTTATGCCCTTTTTACCCACATAATAATGTTATGTTCAGATACTATAATTCACATGGTCATACACCTTAAGCATGAAGGAGTTTAGATTACACCTCATCCAAATATACTCATACATATACATTAAACGCATTCCATAAATTAGTAACTACACCATTATATCATGCTTCAACATCTTCACTCACCTTTCCTTTACCCTTGCTTAAATTGGCACCTAAAATGGTTAGTTGGAGAGGGTGAGATTTCAAGGAAATCCCAGTAGCAAACTGTGACACTCCTTAACTTACCCCTTAGCTTCATTACTTAGCGAATTAGAATCAAAAGGAAGCCTCATTATGATCAAAGGGTCCAAAAGTTTCAATTTGAAAACTTTCAAGTTTGTGAAAGTTACTATTCACTGGTTTTAGGACCAACTTTGAAAATTCATAACTAATTGTAGATAAATCGAAATTGAGTGCTTCCAATTTCTATTTGAAGCTTGTGAGTTCCTTTACAAGGGAAAAATACTCCTTGAGTCATTTACTTTTCCAAATGACACAGTTTAATTCGTGAAAATGTACTGTTCACTTGGTCATTTTCTATTTTTCCCAGGTTTTCCAGTGATTTTCTTCAAACTTTGGAACTTAATAACTTTCTGTACAAAACTCCAAATTTAGTGTTCTTTGGCTTGATAAAAATATCACAATATG
>JANTPZ010093476.1:0-12674 GCA_025593235.1 Vachellia pachyceras | reverse complement strand
AAAAAAAATTTATCATTGAAACTAACTATATTAGGTCATGAGAGGACTGAATCATTGAATAGATATTTTATAAAATTAAGAGATCAAACTAAACTTTCAGAAGACGAAAAGTACAATTTTGTTTAATAAATTATAACTCACAATAAATGAATTAAACACGATATACATGGTTTGAAAATGGCTGATTAATTCACTTGTTCATGTATATTATTGGTATATATAAGTGACAACACTTCCTTTTCCACACCACGACATAACAGCATTAGTCGAGATTATCTCGAGTGCTTAGTGTATTGAATAAAATGTTTGTTTTTAGACAAATCATTAGTGGACACATAGTACATAATATAGACACACACATGTACTGTTCATGAACTTGTCCAAACTAGCTAGTATATATTGATATTTCCATCTTCTATTTCGGCAAGATAATTATTTATTAGCTTTAATATCTTGCAAAGTGATAGATATTGTATCACCAAAAAAACTTTTCAACTAAATAATAAAAACGTTAAACGATAAAATAAAAATCCTGCCATTACCACAATCTCATAAATGGCATTTGGTTTGCAATACTCAAATATGACTTAATTAAATAGTTGTATTAAAAAATCATGCCGGTAGAGAGTCTATGATCTATTTTTCAATATTTTACAATCGTAATCAATGTGGTTGGAACTAATATTAAAATCCTTCAAAAGATAGTTTTTCATATCTCGTATTTAACAATACATTGAATTTGGTTACTTCTCATGTGAGTATACCTGTGCTTAGAAAAAACTATATTTTGGCATTAATAACCCCTAATCAATATTTTTCCCAAGAGGAAAAATGCCCACAGCACACAAATTAAGATGGTGTATATTGTCCCACCAGGTTATTTCAATAAAAATGATTGGTTTAAGATGTGCAAGGGCATTATCTTCTTTTTCAGATGTGTGGCCACAAATCTGTTTGTCTCTCGATCTTTCCAATTAGGATTAACTAGCGAAGCGAGTAGAGCAGTGCAGACGGTAAAATGAAAAAGAAAAGAAAGAAAGATGGAAAACCGAAGTTGTGCAGATAGGGTTTTGTCCTAATTAAGTATGGGGTCAGTATAGGCGCATTCCACACACTGGTTTTAATTGTTTTTTTGTCTTTTTAACTTGTCTTCTTTTATGTCTCATGAGGTCACGTGAATGACTTATATACCTCCATTCATATTCACGGCCTTTTGCTCTCTGTGTTTCTCTCTCACCTCTTCTGATCTGATCTCATATACATCTCCCTCTTCCCCCCCCCCCAATCGAGTTTTATTATTTTCATTATATATTTATCTCTGATCTCTCTCTCTCTCTCTCTCTCATTCCATCTTTACTGGACAAAAAGAAGATCATTATATTGCACTTACACTGTGATGATCCATCCCTCTCTTTAGCTAGCTTTAATTTTTGCTTGGTTTCTGTGTTTCTGTGTGTGTATGTGTCATGATACCAAAATATCCGTACTCTCTTTCTTCATCTTCCAACTCTTCTCCTTCTACTATGCCCATGCCCATGCCTATGCCTATTATAGATCTTAATATTGTTGAAGAAGATCAAAGCCACCATGAGCTAATTTTTAGCCCAACCCAGTTCCATCACCAACAACCTTCTTCTTCTTTCTCCTCTTCTCTATCATCATGCCCTATTCTCTTTAACAACCCCTCTCATCAGCAGGATCACACTCGATCTTCCTTCTGGGAGTCCAAGAACTTGCAGAATGATTATGACGAGGTAAGTACTGGTTGCTGTAAACACAAACTATATATTTATACATGCTATATATGCCCATTAGTAGTGAGAGAAGCAATTAATCTCTTATCAGATCAACTTTCCATTAATCTCATTCGATTGTTCATGTGTGATGATCCTATGAATTTCTAGGCTGGTGGGAAGAATATTATTGCTTCAAGTGGTGTATCATGGAATGATCCAGAAGATCAAAAGGTTGGTGATGGTCATCATGTTGAGATCAGAAAGAGTAGGGGCCTGAAACTAAAAGTTTGGAAGAGATCATCATCAGTTTCAGCATCAGGATCACCAGAGAAAGAGGAGGAAGATGAAAATATTCATCATCATCAAACTGATCAGGATAATAATGATTATTCTGTGAAGTGGATGCCTTCGAAGATGAGAATGATGAGGAAGATGATGGTGGCTTCAGATCATCATAAGCCTTCTTCTTCTTCTTCTTCTTCTTCTGAAGATCAGAATCAACAAAAACCATTATTATTATTGTCTCCTCGAGGAACAGATAATAGCAACAGCAGCAGCAGCAACAATTCTTCAACCCACAGCAATAGTACTACTAATAATAATATCACTGTTAGGGTTTGTGCTGATTGCCACACCACCAAGACCCCCCTCTGGAGAAGTGGGCCAAGAGGTCCTAAGGTAAAAAATCTTTTGTTCCCCTTTCAGGATTCACATGCTGGTTTTTGTTTTATTTCAAAACACACACTATCAAAAATTATGGAAAAAAATTAAAAAAAAAAGTCTACAAGATTCTGGTCTACTACTACCGAAGGGTCATGATCTGTTTATGTTCGTACCCTTCTCTTTTGATATATACAAAGTCCTTTATCAAATTCAGCCTCATGGTTGAAGACATTCTTGACTTAATTATATCATTAATTTTGATTAGTGTTCTGTAAAAAATTGTCGTTGATTGTTGATTATTTTTGTGTGGAGGCGCAGTCACTATGCAACGCTTGTGGGATTCGGCAAAGGAAAGCGAGGCGAGCCATGGCGGCTGCTGCTGCTGCTGCTGCAAATGCTGGGCCGCATAAATCTGCAGTGAAAGGGACTTGCAAGGTTCACAGTAGTAAAGAGAAGAAATTGAAATTCAACAGTGAGACGACCCATCATCATCAGATGAAGGAGAAGCACAAGCTTATTGAAGATGATGATCATCATCATCATCAACATCAAGCCAAGGAAAAAGCTAACACTAATTTCAGAGGGAGATCATCGCCACCACCATCATCAACATCAATAATGAACAAGTTTAGTTTTGAAGATTTCACAGTAAGCTTGATGAGTAAGAACTTGGCAGCTGCAACACAAGTTTTCCCTCAGGATGAGAAGGAGGCTGCAATTCTTCTTATGGCTTTATCTTGCAATGGCCTAGTTCATGGATGAGCTAGAGCTAGGGTTTGATCCCCCCCCTCTGTGTTTCAGCAGAAATGTGTACTGGTTTTTCACTTAATTTTCTGGTTATAATAATTAGGGTTTTTCTTTATTATAATAAACTTGTTTTTCTAATAATATCTGTACTGTGCGTAGTCAATGTTTTTGTACTTTTTATTATAATTATTGGAAGCCCGCAGGGCGGGGGGATGCAATCATGCAAGGAATAGAGAATGGCCATGAGATGGGAAGTGAGGATTTAATTTTAAGATATTGAACAATTGGAGACAACCAAAAAAAATATGGGGGTCTCTCTTTTGATCAACATTAAGTCCTAATATTATTATTATCTCAGAAAATTAAATAGATTAAAGGGAAAATGATGGATAAAGTATCTCGAAAATAATGAATCCCAAAAAGGTGATTTGAAATTTTAAATCCATGTCAGCTAATAGTTCCTAACGTGTCTTTACTGAAATTTAAAGGAAATGACTTGAATGACCCTGTAACCATTCACGCAGCATTATATGAATGAAGTGCACTTTCTAAACCGCACAAAAAAGGGTACGGTTTAGAAAGTGGCCTTTATAAACCGTTCAAAGAGAAAAATGCTTAGAAAGTCGAGTTTCATTCAAATAAGTTTAAGTTCATTCAAATGAGTTTTACATAGATGAAAAATAAACGGTTTAGAAAGTATAAATTCAAAACGCTGTAACTCCTTCATTTCAAGTCCAAATTTAATAAATGACCTATGGTTGGAAAGCCCTTTGAGTCTACTTTCGAATGAGATAGATTTCAAATCAATTGGATATGTGTTTTGAGAGATATTATCAAAACAACGAACATATATCAGGAATAAATGTATTCCAGATATATGTTCGGTTTTTTATTTATATCTCTCAAAACACAGATCCTATAAATGTGAAACCTATCTCATCTGAAAGTAGACTCAAAGGGGTTTCCATAGATATGTTATTTGTTAAATTTGGAGTTCAAACGAAGGAGTTACAACGTTTTGAAGTTTAGACTTGAAACAGTTTAAAAACACATTTTCTAAACCATAGCTAGAAGCCGCGGTTTAGAAAGTATACTTTCTAAACCGCAGCTTCAAACTACGGTTTAGAAAGTGGACTTTCTAAACCATTCATTGGGAAAAACGGTTTAGAAAATTCAGTTTCATTCGAATGAGTTTTAAGTTAATGAAAATAAACGGTTCAGAAGATCTAAATTCAAAACGCTGTAACTCCTTTTTTTGAAGTCCAAATTTGACAAATGACCTATAGTTAGAAATCCCTTTGAGTCTATTTTGAATGAGACAAGTTTCAAGTCAATGGGACATCTGGGTTGAGAGATATGATCAAAAAACTAAGATACATCTGGAATAAACGTATTCCTGACATATGTTTGGTTTTTTTATCATATCTCTCAAAAAACTAATCCAATGACTTTTTAAACTTATTCCATTTGAAACTAGACTCAAAGGGCTTTCCAATGATAGGTTATTTGTCAATTTTGGAGATGAAACGAGGAAGTTACATCATTTTGAAGTTTGAACTTTCTAAACCGTTTATAAAGAGTAGACTCATTCGAATGAGCTTTAATTTCATTCGAATGATGGACTTTCTAAATCGTTTTTTCCACAAATGGTTTAGAAAGTCACCTCTAAAGGTGTAGAAAGTCTACTTTCTATACCATTGGGGGAAAAAATGGTGTAGCAAGTCACATTCGAATGAGTATACTCTTTATAAACCGTTTAGAAAGCTCAAACTTCAAAATGATGTAACTTCCTCATGTCAGCTCCAAAATTGACAAATGACCTATCATTGGAAAGCCCTTTAAGTCTAGTTTCAAATAGAATAAGTTTCAAAGTCATTGAATTAATATTTTGAAAGATATGATAAAAAAACCAAACATATGTCAGGAATACGTTTATTCCAGATATATCTTAGTTTTTTGATCATATCTCTCAACCCAGATGTCCAATTGACTTGAAACTTGTCTTATTCGAAAGTAGACGCAAAGGGATTTTCAATCATAGGTCATTGTCAAATTTGAATTTCAAATGAAGGAGTTACAGCGTTTTGAATTTAGACCTTCTGAACCGTTTATTTTCATTAACTTAAAACTCATTTGAATGAAGTTGAATGAAGCTAAAACTCATTTGAATGAAACTGGACTTTCTAAACCGTTTTTCCCAATGAATGGTTTAGAAAGTCCATTTTATAAACCGTAGTTTGAATTTTAGCTACGGTTTAGAAAATGCGTTTTTAAACTGTTTTAAGTTTAAACTTCAAAACGTTGTAACTCCTTCGTTTGAACTCCAAATTTAACAAATAACCTATCTATAGAAATCCTTTTGAGTATACTTTCAGATGAGATATGTTTCATATTTGTAGGATCTGTGTTTTGAGAGATATAAACAAAAAACCTAACATATATCTGGAATACGTTTATTCCTAATATATGTTCGGTTTTTTGATGATATATCTCAAACCACGTATCCAATTGATTTGAAATCTATCTCATTCGAAAGTAGACTCAAAGGACTTTCCAACCATAGGTCATTTGTTAAATTTGGACTTCAAATGAAGGAGTTGCAGCGTTTTAAATTTAGACTTTATGAACTGTTTATTTTTCATCTACGTAAAACTTATTTGAATGAACTTAAACTTATTTGAATGAAACTCGACTTTCTAAGTATTTTTCTCTTTGAACAGTTTATAAATGCCATTTTCTAAACCGCACCCTTTTTTGTGCGGTTTAGAAAGTGTACTTCATTCATATAATGCTGCGTAAATGGATATAGGGTCATTCAAGTCATTTCCTTTAAATTTCAGTAAAGACGTGTTAAGAACTATCAACTTACAGTGATTTAAAATTTCAAATCACTTTTTTGGATTCACCTTTAAACTTCCGTTATTTATTCACTTTGTACGACGATATAATAATTTTGAGTTTCTTTTTCTATATATTGTGAACGGTATATGATTTTTTTCACTAATTAATCATCATTGGACTCTAAATGGATGATGAGCTTTCTTTCTCCTTAAGAAAAAGGATGAAGTAATATTTAAAAAGAATGTAATCATTGTACGTTAACTGGTGGTTTTGTCCAGTGACTCAGGAACAGCAAGATTAAAAAGTGCAGAGACTTTTGCATTTTAGCCAGCAATCATATGTCTGTGCACAGGGGGGTCAATTATGTAAAAGTCTTTGAAGCAAAATGCAAAGTAATATATAGATATATATATATATGTGTATATATATGGTCTTGAAGGAAAAGTTCAGTGAAAAATATATCTGAAGATCCATGTACATATCACAAATTGCATTGTCTTTTTCTTTACAAAAATCAAGAGTTATTATCGAATTAAATTACATGAACTTATTATACGATTTTATTATATATAAACTATTTAAAGTGATACAACTTTATATAAATAGTAAATTCTTGAGAATTTTTCAGTAAGCCTTTAAAATATATGAGAGTAATAACTTGTGGGTATATTAACTAATAATTTTCAATATCATTCACTAATCCCTATCAAATTTAAATAACGATGTGGGTTTACCAATTACCACTCTGGATGTGGACCTCTAATGTCCTATGTGATGCCCTAACTCTCCAAAAATTTTATATAAAATAAATGATATTTTGATGTTAAATGGTGATTAATTAATGGTTTGGTTTTAATTTTTTTTATGGCATCATGAGCCAAGAGGGAGGGAGGGAATCATGTTGGAGACCTTAAACTTGGGATCAGGTCCTTGCTAAACACTTTACGTAACAGGGAGGATTAATCAGATTTGAATCATTTAAACCAGTTTAGACTCTTCAAATCTTAGTTTTTTAAAATATATATTTTTTAAAAAAATTTATTGTAATGGCTGTAAAATGTCAAATAAAGATACTCTTTTAACTACTTTTTTAAAATATATTTTTCATATAAAAATCATTATTTAAAAAAGTTAAATTTGAGTCATTGTAGATTAGTAGATCTAGATGTGATTAACATTCCCTACTAAATAAAGTACTTAAAGGAAACTGATTAACTCCAAATCCGATGAGTTTAATTGTAAGAAACTCATCATATTCTCTTAAATAATAACTGGGGTTCTAGTTTTATGAATAATAAATTAAAAGTAACATGTTGAAAGAGTTTTCTCTCATTCAGATTTTCACCTGTCTCAGATTCATATTAATTACTTGATATCATGCACGTTTTCCAATTCAAATTCAAAGTTATGAAAGAACCGCCAACTAGAGAAAAAAGTGGAGTAACAGGCCCTCATATATACTATGATAATGAGATGTGAGTAATATATATATATATATATGCAAATGTATATATGTATACGTAGACACAAACACATGATGATTACATTATATTCCCCTTGTCATTCTAGATGATTTATTGAGGAAAATAATCTTGTAGTTATATATTATCTATATATATATATGAGCGGGATAGAGAGATAAATGAGAAAACAACAAGACTAAACACAAGAAGACAGACTGCTGTCTTCTTGTGTTATCCTTTTCACCTTTTGCTGGTTTAGCCCCCCCCCCCCCCAAAACACACAATGTTTTACAGTTCTGTATGACGCTGTGTAGTATTTGACCTAACCCAACGATGTTGTTGAGCTTCTCAATCATGAAAGAGATGACTCATGTTTTGGATATACAGCTTTTCGTTAGGCGCATGCATGGCCCTACTCTCTTCAACCTTCAAGGACTCTTCGATTCATATTCTCTCTCGACGCGGAACTTTAGACCTACTGCAAAAAAAAAACAAAATGGATTAGTGGTTAAATTTAGGCATGTTTCTTTTTTTTTTTGGTAAAATTAGGCATGTTTCTATTGGTGTTGGAAAAGTACGTTTGCGCGTGTTGAGATAAAACTCATATCACATACTTACCTTATAAATCGTATTGAAAAAAATAATTTTTACCTATAATTCAAATTGGCACTTTAATTGTTTCCACCATAAACTGAATTTCATCGCTAATTCATTGTTTTTGTAATTCGTACACACTATTTATGGTGCTAAACCCATAATTTAAAAGGTAGGCACTAACAAACTAAGATTGCAAGCGGGATTATATGGTTGATGCTCACATAATACAACATAGTGACATACCAAGTTATGGGTATTTCTGTGTGATATTCCCATACCAAGTTGAGGGAGAATTACACAGAAGTTCAACTGAGGACTCGTAATACACATATGGATAACTCTTGCTCTCATTCTATCTGAACTCCATATCTCTCTTCTCTTCCTGCATAGGTGCTTAGGTGAAGTTTGTTGTCGGAAATGGTTATGAAGAGTACAAGATAATGATGAAGAAAGTTGCGTATGATGTCTTCAAGGCGCGTGAGCATTATATTCTTTTAGGTTTAATTCACCCCTACCTATTCCTATATTACAGAGCACAAGTTGGGTTAACTGGTGAATTTCCTGTAAGATACAATAGAGACTGTGGGTATGGATTGCACTCTCAACATTCAAGCCAAAACAACAAAGGCTTTTACAAAGTGACAATTTGGCTTTATCTATGTTTGCACTCAAAGAGAAAGACAATGTGTTTGATGTTGTTCTGTGTATCCAAATTGAGTGATGAGGAGGGTATTTATAGAGTATGAAGAGATGTTATGAAGTGATACCTTTTGAAGCAACATCTTTTTAAATAAATGTTACAACCATATATTAGATCAATAAATCTTATAGTTATATTCATGAATCTCATGCGTTGTTTCATGAATCAACATAATTAATTAGTAATTATTTAAATTGATTTTTTATGAAGAGTTACACCTGTATGATATATAGGAACATATAACTTTATAATTATAACCCCATACATGAACCTTTCAAATAAACTCGTTATTTCATAATGATATAATCTCTTAAAATCAATTCTCTTCATTTTAAAAATATTCTAGCTTGTGAGTGATGATCAACACACACAAAAAAGAGGGGCCAGTAATTGGAGATTCATATATACAGATGCTCTTTTAAATTGTGTACCCTACATAATTCCCTTCTCTTCACGGCATTATATATTATATTGCTTCATGATGTGGCAATATAATTTGGCATATCCTAACAAATAGTTATTGTTTGAAATTGAAATTAAAGCAAAGTAACAATAATATATAACTATTAACAATTTAGATTATTATTTATAACAAGTACAAGTTTAATAATGACAACCATGTGTCACTCATTTCATTTCTTTTTTTTTTTAAAAAGTTAGATTTATGAATAAAAAAATAAAATATGCATCCTATACGTAGGATTGGAAAAAGAAAATCAAAGAGTTGGATGGGAAGAAAGAGATATGTTTGACATCTTTATATTTGTCAACAAAAATAATTTTTGTCCTTAAAAGCATAAATAAATTATCTAATAATATCTTTTCTATTAATCCTAAATTTCTACTCACACTCCATCATGACTTCATCATCACATCATGGTCATTACATAACTACCTTTAATATCATGCATATAAGTAAGAAGAGACAAGGTTTCTTTTTTTTTTTTTTTCAAGGTTTTACAATATTTTCAAAATATCAAAGAAATATATTTTAATTTTAAAATGGGTAGATAATTGAATATAATTTAACATAAATTGAAAAAAAGGCCCAGAAGTTATGGTAAAAAAAATTTCATTATCGTGTGGAAGAATTGGATTCACACAAAAGAAACTTTTTTTTTTGATACAACACACAAAATAAACTTGAATAAAAGAATAATAGTGCCGTACCGTATGTGAATGCAGCAGATCCAAATAAAAATAATATGTGGGCTGGCCCATTAAATTGTGGATTTGAAAGTCTATGTTGGGCCTCAGACTTAAAGTTAAAAACCCACAGTAGTCCACCAAACAAAAAAGTGATAAACCCACCAAATTACCCCTGTCAAGTCATGGGAACCAAAGGAGTTTTTTTTTTACCTGAGAACCAAAGGAGTTGAATCTAGTTAATTTAATGTGATAAGAATCACCAACGGTTGGTTGGATCAAGTGGTAAGTGGTTTGTTCCAACTTAAGTAAGGTCTCGAGTTTGAGCCTTATGAATGCAGCGGCCACTGTTGGGAGACCTTTATACCTTTCCCAGGTGCGCGATGTGGGTCGAGTCCGGATTAGTCGGGGCGAAGCTCCGGAGACCGGGCGGGTAACAAAAAAAATGTGATAAGAATCTAATTAGAAGAGTGCAGTATATTTAGTACTTTGATAGTACTTTCAATACCAGGATACATGTTCTAAGGTTGGCAAAAAAAGAGGATACATGTTCTAAGAAAAAATTGCTGTTTTTCTTAGAATCTTTAAAGCACTTGCCGTTGCTTTGGGAGTTATATTGTGGCAGGTTTAGGAACGTGATAGAAAAATACTTTTACGCAAACCGAATTAAATAAATAGAAGAGATTATCTTATTTTATAAATAAACACTGTTAAATGTGTGTTTACCTTTTAAAAATGCTGTTCAAGTTAAATATTAAGGACAAATTATACATTAATTTTTTAATAATAACAAGAAATCAATATGTTACACACACTTGAGTTAAAACGCGAAAGGTGATGCAGCTCCACGAGTAAATCCATCATTGGTGGGCCCAACTGGCTTACAATAAAATAATCAAAACCCAAAGGCCAAAGCAGAGAGAGGGAAAAGGAAAATGCAGCGAGGCGCCAGATTGACAGGATTGTGAGAATTGTTGAAGACGAAATTTGCTTCTGACTACAAATTTCTTGTGACAGCCAAAGAGATTCAAAAGAGAAGACGCAATAACTTCTTCTCTAGAGGGAGAAAGAGAATCAATCCATCACAAGCAAGCTGAATTTGTCTTGCTGTTTGTCACTCGGAAAACGATCGCCATTGTTAATTTGTTATATTTAATGAGCGAGGCTCAACCACCGCCGCCGCCGGAGCCTCCAACAGGATCGCTCATGAAGCGTGGCAAGCTACTTTGGCGTGTACTCTTGATCTCAAATTTTGTGCTTGGAGGTTCCGCTCTCTCTTTTGCTTGCCACAACCTTTGTTTCTTTCTTTCTCTCTGTTTGTGCGCGCGCGAGCATATGGTGCTGTGATATAAACTGGTTCATTAATCTCATTTCCCCCTTTATTTTAGTCGGCAGAAAGCTGAGAAATTGATTGGTTGTTACTTTTTATTGTGACGGTGGGCTTCTTTGACGTTCTGTGTATTGTTGCCTTCCAAGTGTTCGATATATTGCCAAGTAGAACTTTGTTTGGTTGTTCGCTAGTTTTCCTATACAATCAAGCGTTTTTTTGCTCAATGTGCAGCAGCATTGTGAATGGGAGTATTGTTCACTGTCGGATTCAGTCAAACTCGTATATACATATTTGAGATGACACATCATGGCGTGCTCTTTTTAACTTTTCTTACTAGTCTAATATGTTTATTGCATTTTTGGATTATGCCGAAGGTAACTAGAAGTTGAGGCTCGTTTTTCATTATTAGTTATGTATTGGTCCTATCTTGATCCCTTAGATATGCAACTGTGATATCAAGAGTTGAGTTTGTTTCTTTAAGCTTGGTATAGATATGTTCAACCGTTGGCTAATCTGACTCATTGCCTTTGCAATTTGCAATTCCATGGCATAACTATCATCATTTTGCCTCTTGACTGATATTTAATGTAAAATTTAATCCCCGGACTAAAATTGGTGTCTGCAAGGATAAATGTTATTGATGATCAGATTAATAGGTGTTATATATTGTTGTCTATATATATATTGTCTTAGATGAATAGGTGCTTACACTACGTCTATATATATGGTGTGCTGTTGCATCAATTAAAAAAGCATTCTGATCTGCAATTGTCTATTTCTGTTGCCCTTTCTGAGTTTCTGGTGTTCAGAAGATTTCTTGTACTACCCAAATCCCTGATATACAGCTTTCTTTCTGGTGTTCAGAAGATTTTTTTCACCTTAATGATTTTGGTTTGTGATTTATTGCAGCTTATCTCTTTTCAAGGCCAAAGAAAAAGGAAGGGTCTGAGGTTCATACCAGGAAAGGTCACAGATTGCAAAAGGAGAAAACTGCTGTTGAAGTTCCTGAACCTGAACCTCCTACAACCATGACTTCAATGGACTCGATTTTCGATGATGACTCACTCTATTTCCCTGTCTCCATCCCTGAGGCAGTGCGGGCTCCCATCACCAATGAGCAACAGCGTGAAGTTTTCAAATGGATGCTGGAAGAAAAGAGAAGGTTGAAACCCAAGGACCCTGCAGAGAAGAAGCAAATAGATGAAGAAAAAGCCCTTCTCAAACAGATTCTACAGTCTGACACCACACCTCAGTTTTGATTCCCACCTCAGTTTTCCAAATACTGACAGATTAAAGTTTCAACACAAACTGATAGACCTTGACAAGCTCGGATGATTGCACGTCGAAGTCCACTTTTTTTAGGAAGTCCTTTTATACTGCAAATTCACTTTATTGACATGAGCAGTTATGTAGCCTAATTCAACCTGATGAAAATCTCTGAACTTTTTGGG
>JANTPZ010093475.1:0-23684 GCA_025593235.1 Vachellia pachyceras | reverse complement strand
AATGGGTTAAGGCTTGTCAATATAATTTACTGTGTTTCCTATTTAGTTTTATCCATTCAGGTTAGATTGACCCCTAGCATATAAATTGTGGTTAATTGTACTTATTGTATTGCCTATTTTGTATTTAGCCTTTCTCTAGTATTATAAGTTCTATATGCTCAATGAAGAGCACAACAATTCAGTTTCAAAAGATTCTCTATTTAGCCTTATGTCTTTTCTCTATAATGCTCTATTTTATCCCTGGATCAGAACCAAACTTTATGGTAACAATGCATGTCTCTCTAATCTCAAGTCTCTAGTGATTCATCCCACGAGGAACCATTTAGATATGATGGTCTCCTCTTATTTTTCAGATTTTCTTCTTTGTCATTGCTACTTCTGTTTGGTTTTCTTCTGTATCCTTCCAAACCTTCCCTATTCACACATGCCACATCAGCATCACTGCCATCCTCCTAAAACAATGGATCCGTTTGGCAAAGCGGTGGAGAAGTACTTATGGGCTTATTCACACAAGCCGAGACAAATATGTGGAGGAGATTGTCTTGTTTTGCGGAAAAACACTATTGAACGTGCTTTTGGGGTGTTTGACCGCTTTGCCAAACACCCCCAATGTCATTAACATCTCAACCCAATTCACCATGGCATGAACCAAGCATAGTAATAACCATCTGACATCCATTTTGTGAAACAACGACACTTTCACAAGTTCAATTCACCCCTCTGCAAACTAGCTAGTTCATGAGTGGGTTATATCTGCTCGAGGCTTTTGGATTGGATGAAACAACTCTCAGTAAATTTATAACCCTTTAAAAAACCTATTCATACCTTTTCACTAGGGATGATAGTACGACCATTCAGAATGACTCTACTAGCTGCATGTCAAACTTTTCTATGATGTTGAAAAACAAGATGATCAAGATTAATCAACAAAAAGTATTGCAAAAGTGAAAAGATCTCACCCAAAAAAAAACAGCCTTAGGAATTTGTCTAGCCCAATCACAAACCAATCTGGAAAGGGGTCAAATAGACAAGGGAAAATTGGAGATATTTTGAAAAACAAGCTTTAGGTAATGATACTATTCAAATTGTGGGATAAATCAAGATAAAATTTGATGGCAATATTGCAGGGCATCAATGTTGATGTTGCCGTGGCGCGTGCGAGCAGTGGAGATATGAAAGGACATGAACCAAAGGCAAAGGGGAGGCAACAAATACATGGAAAAAGTCTAAAAAAAGCAACATAACTAAATGATTCTCAGAGATGTGGATTATCAAAGGTTCCAAATAGTACACACTGATACTTCAATGTCACCCAAAAAAAAAGCTGCAAAAGACTACAATAGAGAAAGTGCTTTTTTTTTGTTCACTCTTAGTTCTATCCGGGGAAGCAACGGGAAAGGACAAGGTTGTATCGTATAAGCAAGTAAACAAAAGGATACACTTGTATGGCCAGCTCGCAGTGTTTTATATAAGCATTGTTGGCGAATATCAATTATCTGCCAAAGAGATATCAAGTAACAATTAAAACATGACACAAAATAAGCTTTCCATAAATTTAAAGGCAAGAGAGAGATTCAGCTTTTCTTGAAGTCAAAAATAATGGAGATTGGAGAAAACTTCCTAATTCAATTATTCAAATACTAGGTATTGGCTAGATTGAAACATTATTTACTTAAGGTAGTTAATCAATACCATATCCACTTGTATGTCTAATTGTCCCTAAATTGGACTCTTTTGCCATAAATCCCAAAATTTTAACTCTTCCATATTTAATTCATAGCAAGAATGATAAGTGAAAAGGATATTCTTAAAGACAAAAAAGATTAATAAAAATGAGATACCTTCACATCACCGCTATCATCTGCAGCAGCAAGAAAGGAAGATTTTGAGTTGCAGACAATCTGCATGGACAAGAAAAATTATTCAAATAGAAAGATGGGAAAAGTTGATAAGTAGACAGAAATTAGTCTTGTAGACTGAACATAAAATAAAGCTCAGGTATTGAACAAGCAATTAGTGTAAAAAGTTGAAATACCATAGAAAATGGTAGACTACTAAGAGCTTTTTGCCTTCACTTTCTAAAACCTAGGTTTTGTCCAAGTACACACATTTTTTAGAAAAGCTATTTTAGATACAAAACCTCGGTTTGAAACCTAGTTTTTGAAAAGATATTTTCTTATCAAATCACAACCTCTCTCCTAATAAATTTTCTCTTTCCTACTTTTTCTTTCTTTCTCTTTCCTCTTTCCTACCTACTTTTTACCTCAGAATCCGTAAAAGCCAAAACTTCCCAAACACGGTCACCTTTTCAAAACTTAGGTTTTGCCTCGGAATCCGTAAAAGCTATTCTCAAAAGGACTTTCAAACGAACCCTAAATCACTGCAATTACACTATCATGCTGAGGTCCTTCAAACAATTAAAAAAACACTCAACCATTGTTTAGAGTTTGAGTCAAAGACTGAATAGATTCTATATCAAAATCCCGGTCAAGTTAACCTAGTAACAACAATTTTCTCATTTTGTAAATTTAAAAATGCTTCTATTTCAAAAACTTCCTCAACAACAAACATTCATGAACTACAAAGAAAAAACCAACGAAATGATATGTGATGAACTACAAAGACAGATAAGTTTCTTTCAACAAAAAATATTGGCATTGAGGCAATCTCTTAAAGCTAAAAACTTAAAGTTCTTAAATTTACTTGTGAAAATAAAATAAATTACCGGAAATGCAAGAATAACATATTACAGACATTACACCTGAAGTTTAAGCCTTTACCATTCCAGTTATTACTAAGTACTACAGCGATAGAACTTAAACCTTATTTTCATTTGCAACATCAATAGAGGAAAGATGTTCACAGTTTACCATCTTCATTCTGTCCCAAAAGCTTCAGAAAAAGTCTTTATGCCAGCTCAAATATTTTTAAACTACTTTCCAGTATACCCATAAACAGGACATGATTCAACTAATATGGTAAATGCTGGACATTGTCATAACACCAAACTGAAACACAAGCAATAACATTTAACATCTACCTGATTTATATCCTCCTTATTGTAATTATAGCTCTCCAAAGGCTTCCATGAGGTGGGCTTCAGAAAAAATATACAGATTCCATGATAAGTAGACCATTTAAGTAAGAAAACCTTGAACTAAAAATAAAATTCAAGAAAAGAAAGGGTTCACGATGAACCACAAATTTTACATATTCCTTCTATAAGGAAAATAGGATTAGATAAAATTGCAGAAACTCAAATATGATGCAATTCACATAAAGCAGTTACCAGATTCACATCAAAACACTTGACTTCTTTTCCTGAGGAGACATAAATGATATCTTCATTCCCTACCAAAAGAAAAAAGCATTTTCATAATATATAAGAAAAATTAATAGGTGTCAACAATCCATCAAAAACTTAATTCACTGTATGGACTTGTATATGATACTCCAAACACAAATCATACCGAAACTAACACCTTCAGTGTGATACCACTTAGATATATAGTTGTTGATAGAACATGGCATAGTGAGCTATTTGTTTAACACTTGCTTATAAGTTATAATTAACGATAATGATGGGGGAGAAGAGAAGATGAACTTGTGTAAAAGCTGTCAGAGATATAACAAAGTGATTGAACCATTGGGGCTGGACTGTGCAAACGTGACATGGTGTACCCAAGCCATAAGATAATATTTCTTGCAACTGATCTTGAATAATCTATAGCAGTTATGTTTCAATTTATATCATGGATGTACATGCTAGTATCGGTATATCAAGTTTTTGCTAGCACTATTCACTCAACTAAAGATCAATAACTTGTTTTCTAGCGACAAATTCAGCATCAAGGTTTCTCAAACTAAAAAGGTTTGATGGATGCACAAAGAGACCGATGAGATTCACCTGGCCTGAAACATATGGATGAAATGGGTTCCTCGCTAACATCCAAAACCAGCTGGGCTTCTTTACATCGCAAATCAAACCAGCAAAGTCGACCATCCTGTCATAAAAGAAGTAAGTATTATTTTTTTAAAAAAAATACTTACCATTCGCGGATACAGCAGCAAAGCAATCCTCACTATATGCAACTGATAGTATATTAGAGGCAGCATTTTGTTCAATACGCAAAAAGAATATTAACGCAGCAAGTTGCTTGGCTTTAATTTATTGCGGACAGTCAAATGTAAACCACGTAAAGTTTCTCATCATAACAAAGCTTAACTATGTAACTCCCCCATCATCTCGTATTTTAAAATCCCTAAGAGTAGAATTTAAGTGTTCTAGTTAGCCTCAATAAATCACGCAAGAGAAACCAAAAACATTAAATCAACCTGAGCTTTATACAATAAACTTAATAACGAACATCGAGGAACGAGTAACGAGTTTTCCCCGTTCTAGGTTGCTCATAGAAACAAGATATTTCAACGTCTCCCAGGAAAAAATATATATATAGACTCCTGGAATTTGGAGCAAATGGAAGATAACCTTAATGAGAAGGAGAAGTTTGGAGAGAAACTACCTCGCCTGAAGTGACGACGATATCTGGTCGGGTGCTTGACGCGATACAGCAAGTAGCAGTATCTTTGTGACCCCTCAGTCGTCTCGGTTTAGTCTTCTCTGTGGCCATCTCATCCCAGTTTCTAAACTTCACAGCTGTCTCGGCGCAGGTATCATAACGCACATACGGCCGCCGCCGCTCACCGGCAACGGTACGAGTACGATCAAATGTGCCTGCTCGAAGCGTGGGCTCTTCTGGGCCATCACTTTATTAAGCAGGCTAGCCCACGCGGCCACAACTGTAAACTTAACCCTTGGGTTTGGATAGGATAGGATAGAGTATGAGGGTATATCCCTAGGTTGTAAGTTCAAGGGAAATTTACAACTAAATCCTAACAACAGAAATTAAAAAATAAAATATATTAAATATAGATAAAATTATTATTAAGTCACAGAAGAAGTAGTTGATTCGATTGTTATTAACGGTGGGTGAAGTTGTTAATGACAACTAGATCAATTACTAATGTGACCTGATAGTAATTTTATCAATCTTTAGTTCGTTAGTTATCATATTTGAGATCTAATGGTAAATTTCCTAAGTTTAATTATCCCTTTAGCCAATGAGAGTTAGTATAGATTGTAAGGAAAGGACTCCGGATCCCAAGAGGATGCAAGTTCAATTCCCTCTACCATTATAAGGGTTCCTTTGGTAGACGATGGGATAACCGGTGTTGGACCCACCTCTCTTGGCCATACTGGGCCTAAAGCCCACTTACCCATTTACTATTTACAACAAAAGTGGTTTACAATCAATTAAAATTCAGTTGTACCAAAAAAACTTAAAATTCAGTTTAAAAACTCGTTTGGAAGTTTGGTGGAAAATAGTTTTTACGAAGTTTGAGGCAAAACCTAGGTTTTGGAAAATACATTTTGGGAGAATAACTTTTATAGGTTCCGAGATAAAGCCTAAGTTTTGAAAAGATGATTGTGTTTGGAAAATTATTGATTTTTACAAAGTTAGAGGCAAAATGTAAGTAGGAAAGATAAAGAAAAATAAAAGAGGAAGATAATTTATTATAAAAATGAATGTGATTTAATAAGAAAATATATTTTTCAAAAATAGGTTTCAATTTTAAGTTTTGTTACAAAACTTAGATTTTGAAAAAATGTAAATATTTTGACAAAACCTAAAATTTAGAGTAAAATTTTGATTTTACCACAAAATCTAGATGTGGAGAAGAGGGTTCAAAACCAACCTTAAGGGTTCGTTTGGCATCAAGGTTTTGAAACCTAGGTTTTCTCTTTCATACTCTCTTTTTACTACTCTTTCTTACTTTCCTCTTTCTTACTTTCTCTCTTTCTCTTTCTTACTTTCCTCTTTCATACCCATTTTTTCTTACTTTTTTACCTCGAAATCTGTAAAAGCTATAACTTCCCAAACATAAATCACATTTCAAAACCTAGGTTTTACCTCAAAATCTGTGAAACCTAGATTTCAAACCTAACATCCAAACCAGCCCTAAGTCACTTCGAGTTGTCCCTCCTACTCAGGCTAGTCCATGTTATCCACGGACAAGCTCGAGCAGGTCCGACTGTCCGTACTTCCTCATAGTTAGCTTTTTCCTATGTATCAATGAAAAGTTGTTTTAGATTTGTTTTTGGCAAAGTTAAAATATCTGCATCGGTTAATTGGTGCCTTTTCTTCTTTATGATTTGGTAAAGGGCTCGGGACCAATAGAAGAGGCCGAAAGAGTTGTAGATGGGGCATTAAAAAAAGCAAACATCATTAACATTAAATTAGTTTTGGAGTGGAATTGCTCTATTTTTAATATGTTATGATTAAAATTGTATCGTTCCCAGCAAATAGTGTTAATGATTATCGAAAAGCAAAGAATTTAGGGAAAATCTCATATGAGTCATGAAAGGTAAAAAAAAATAACCCCAAAAAAATCTCTTGGAACCTCACTGAAGTTTATGTTAAAGGACCATTATGCCCTTAGTTATACAAAAAGAGAAGGGAAATTTACTGGGAGGTCCCAAATAAGGAACTTATTCAATGAATGGTTCCATTGATCAAAATATTTATCAAAATGTCGCATTGACAACATGAAGTGTGTTGTCAACACAGCGCATGATGTTGTCAATGTATAGGACCTCATGTTATTAATGGGACCTTTTGATAAATATTTTGATCAATTGGACCATTCATTAAATAAGTTCCTTATTTGATATCTTCCGATAAATTTCCAAAAGAGAAAGGGAAGGCTATCATTTCTCATAAGGGTATAATGGCTGTTGATATGAATATAATGTTACAATAAGGTCCTAAAGGGTTATTCAGAGTCCTAAATTCCAAATATTTTTATTATTATTATTGCTTATCTTCCATGGGACTCTAGATGCAATTTTTTTAAAAACTTACCACATCCACTGTAGAACCATTAGCATTATATTGTCCACATTCATTATGATTTCACGTTACCTACTCTCCTAATTTTCTTAAGCAAAACCCTCCTAGTTGAGTGTCTAGATCAACTTATTTAAGATGATTTTAAAGAGTTTCAGATAAATATGTGAAAAAAATTTATCTTAATTTATGTGATAACACTTTTTAAGTGTATTTTGTGGGTTTTCAAACAAACGGTGCACCTTTAAAATGGGTGAGAAAATGGGTTTGTTTGAAACAATGATTCTAAAAGTCAAACGTACATTCAACGGTGTTTTTTTGAAAAATGAGATAATCTCCTCAACATATTTACCTTAACTTGTGTAAAAGTACTTTTCTACCACGTTCCCAACCGGACCCAATATCAACTTAGCTTTAAAGTCAACTAGTGAGCCAATCTTACACCACCATATTTCTTTCAGCCCATGATGTCCCACCCAACTCTAATCATCATGAACCAATTATCCCATGTAAGCCAAATAATTTTATGCCCTCTCGCTATTCAATTCTTTGGTGAAAAAAAGTTACTAAAATCTTTAGTTATTAAATTTGTCATTATTTTTATTTTGATTCCTCAAAATTGTTCATTATATTTTATTTTATTTAAAATAATGATTCATCTAATTTAAAAGAATTTGAATTATTTTACCACTTAAATATTCAAACCACTTATTTTAAATTTAAAAGGGTTAAGGAACATTTTTGTCACGGAAGTATTCAGGTTGGAATACTGTGTATTCGGAAGTTTTTTTTGAACCAGATTCACCACAGAAGTTTGTAAAACGCATAAATTTTCACTAGGGCCAACGGAAGCGTGACGGCCGTTTACCAAGTAGGATACACGGTCAAATCAGCCCTCACGTCATTTAACTCCCCAAACCTTTCTTCTTAAGAGTGTTTGCCACGCTACACTCATTCGAATGCGTCACAATCCTCGTTCAAATGAAAGAGTCCAACTTTGTTTATGAAGCGAAGTTGGAGTGACTTAGTCAAATAAATTGTAAACCTGATTCAAATAATAATTTCTAAACCATTGTTTGCAAGTACGATTTAGAAAGTGAAGGTGTTGCACTAATTCAAATAAGGTCCAACACACATTCGAATGAGGAAGTCCAAATTTGCACATTTACAAAGATGTGGCACTCATTCAAACGGTTTAGAAAGTCTCTTTCTAAACCTTTGCACCTTTAAAACATTTAGAAAGTCTATTTTCTAAACCGTTTGGGAAAAATTCGGTTTAGAAAGTCCATTATTTGAATCAACATACAACTGAATCGAATCAGTTTACGTTTTATAAACGGTTTAAAAGGGTTAAACTTCAAAATGCTGTAACTTCTTTATTTCAATTCCAAATTTGACAAATGACTTATCATAGGATTGTGACGTATTCGAATGAGTGCAGCATGGCAAACACTCCTAAGAATGAAGGTTTAGGGAGTTAAATGACGTGGGGGCTGACTTGACCGTGTATCTTACTTGGTAAACGGCCGTCACGCTTCCGTTGGCCCAGGTGAAAAATTACGTGTTTTACAAACTTCCATGGCGAATCTGATCCCAAGAAAACTTCCAGATACACAGTACTCTAACATGTATACCTCCATGGCAAAAATGTTATTTAACCCAATTTAAAAATAAAAAACATAATGATGATAATACCTCGTTTAGAAATCCGTTTGAGAATAATTTTTACAAAATTTGAGGCAAAACCTAGGTTTTGAAGAATATGTTTTACGGATTTTGAGGTAAAATCTAGATTTTAAAAGGTGATTGTGTTTTATAAGTTATTGATTTTTACATAGTTCGAGAAAAAAGCAAGTAGAAAATATAAAAGAGAAAGAAAGAAAAAAACATAGATAATATTTATTAGGATAAAAAATATGATTTGATAAAAAAATATTTTAAAATATAGGTTTCATTATAAAATCTAAATTATAAAAAATACGAGTACTTGAATAAAACTCACGTTTTAAAAATGGGTTCTAAATGCCCTTAAATGATAATAAATTGTATCAATATTTAAAAAAAATATAATGGTAGAAATTCAAAACTTATGTTGGCAAAAAATAAGAAATTCAAACTTTCAACTTTAAGTTCCAAATTTGTTTAAAATAGTCTTCATATAATTAATTCAAAATTAATATTTTCATTTATGTTTTTACTTAATTAATTTCAATAAACAATTTTTATTTAATTATTTGCATTAAGCCAATCCCCAACCCAAGCCTCCTTACCAAACATAAAATAATAGACAACACGATTTTCTACATTCTTCCGGCAACCACTGACATCCAGGATTCGCTTCCCTCTTCTGCTGAGTCACGACTCGTCCTTCCACCCCAGAAATTTCTCAACGAACGAGTCACGACTCGTCTGTCCTCTGTTCCGTTCAAGATTCAAGAAGCCCAGAATCAAAACCAGAAACTATAATTAATGTACATTGAAAGCCGCTTCTCTTTTCGATTCAACAATGGAAGGAATGGAATAGAATGGGGGCTGTTCCCCTTTGTCAACCCCACCCAATGCTTTATTTCTGTCCTAGTTGATCCTGATTGGCCACTTCCCGCAGCAATAGCAGTAGTGGAGCTAAGATTAGTTAATCACCTTCGCATCAAAAGAACAAATTAACAACCTGTTTCGGTTTTTTGGTTTAATTCATCGCAAACTTGAGGAGGAGGAGGAGGAGGGAGGAGGAGGAAGAAGAATCAAGAACAGAACAGGGCTACTATAAAATCACTGAAACCATTAACCAAAGAGCATCTGTGATTCTGGTCAAAACCAAAATATTTACAATCCTGAGAAGAATATGCACAGATCGAGAAGGCTAAAAAAAAAATTCAAACAGAAGAACAAGAAAAGGGAAAGAAATTGAAGGATGAGAAAATCGAGAAGGAAAACAACCAAGAAAACAAGCGACCCGATATTATCACACAGGCATCAAGAAAACAAAATTTAGAAGCTCCACATCTTAAATTCAAAAGAAAGAATCGAGTCAGTGCGCAGCAGGAGCCAGAAGCCGAGGGCGAGATTCTGTGTAGGGAAGGCTATGGAGAATGAGGAAACGAACCCGCCGAGGAACAGGGGCAGAGCGGAACACCTGCTCCACAACCCTCGCCAGCACCGCCGTGTACTCCTCCAGCACCTCCGCCACAGTCGCCACCAGTATCATCTCTTCCGATCACCTCTCAGACAATGCGAATCCCAAAAAAAAACGAAACGGGTCGGGTAAAAATCGAAGCCGGGCACAGACAGAAACCGTCAAGCTGGACACTACTAGATCAGAGACGAGTCACAAGCAATGAGGAAGATCAGGTTCAAATTTATAGAACCTTGACCCGATTCGACCACACGTTTCACTTCTCAACTTGCTGTGTCTGCGCCTACCAGCGGCGCCACCATAGAGTCGCAATATTGGAGAAACAGTGTGCTGAAGCCATTAAATGCTTCAGGGTACATGGTATTCTGGTTCTGGTCTTATCTTCTTCCAATATATTTTAATTTAATTTAATGTTTAAATATTCGGAGATGTTAGGATTAAATTATTATTTTTTAATTTTGAAAAAAATGGATAATTTAATGTTGGTTTTGTTTGGTTTGGCCACGTAGTGGGGATAAGTGATATGCATGGCCGAGTTGACTTTCTAGTATGTTCTTTTCTGTGAATGAAATGAATCATGATGGTGGTGGTGATCAGCGGGCCATCGGATGATGATTTGTACAATGGTATCGATTAATTTTCAAATTTAAATAAAATAAAGTCCTGCTAAAGTTAGTTACATGGAATGAAATAAAATCTTTTAATCAAGGTTAATGATTTGATTCCTAATGACAGCAGAAAAGGAAAAAAAAATCCAGGTTAAGTTATTTATATTTATTAGTTTAAGTTCTTCAATTAAAAATCATATATGTTATTCTTTAAAATATTATTTTAATAATAAATCAATATAAAAATATGATACATAATCAAATGTGATTAGAAAATTTAATATAATAAATATAAAGAACTTGATGTAAAATTGGTTTAAAAGAAAAATCATAATAAGAAAGTTTTTATTTAAATGTTTCTCATCTGGAGTATTCAAACTTGATGGCAAATAATATATTATCAATAAAATTTGCTATTGGAATATGCAAACACGCATTTAGCTGACGAAAGTCTCTACCACTTAACTCAATTTGAATTAGTTAATATTATTGGATGGACAATACATATGTATATGATCCGTTCTTATAATGTTTTGGAATTTGTGAATCGCATTTGTGAAGAATTATAACGTATGAATCTCTTGTTAATTAGAGATGGATAAATAGCATGCATAAAAAATGCGATTTTATTTTTTTAAAAAAAATACAAACTTTATTTTATGCTCTCAAATCCATAGTCTCTTGTGCGTAAATAAACAAGTTTGTATGCTCAATTTTAAAAATACTTTTATTTTATTTTATTTTTAAAAAATAAGAGTGAGTGGAATCAAGTGAGATTCTCATGAAGTGGGTGAGGCATTTGATTGTGAATACGGGTCCGTTTGGAAAATCGGTAGAGAAGTACTTTTACGCAAGCCGAGTTAAATAAGTGGAGGAGATTATCTCGTTTTACGGAAAACACTGTTGAACATACTTTTGAGTGAGAGTTAATTGATTCCAGACAAGCACATTATCATCTTGATCCTTAACATTAGACTTATTTTATTAGGATCTACTGATCTCAAATGGTGCCTAGCTAGTCTTCGAAATAAATCATGTTCTATAATGAGAGGATATGAATCTCACTTTGCTCTTGTTTCATATATTAATCGTTTCTTTGTCATAATATCCCTATTGATTTGGAGCATGTTTGTTTTCACACATTAAATTTTAATCATTAATTTACAAGAGTTTTTTTTTAAAAATTTTTTTCTCATCTATTAATCTCAACTGCTTTTTGTTAATTTCTATGAATTTATCAAAAAGATTTTATATTTAGTACAAGAGAAAGTAGGAGGGAAATAATTAAATAATTTTCTTTTGGCAGATTTAATGATCTAACAAACTCTTAACTTTCTTGTAAATTTGCATGAGGTAGTAGTTAATTAAAGGATTGAAAATTATACATTAGGCTATGTTTGGTATGGTGGAATTGGGAAGTGGAATTGGAAATGGAATTCATTTCCTATGTTTGGTATGGTGGAATTGGAAATGGAAATGGAATTCAAAATGGGTATAAATGAATTTTATGATGTAACCCTATGGAATTAATTTTTTCACCCCTTATTTTTTTCAATATTTATATCCATTTCCATCATCATTTCCATCTCCATTTCCATTTCCACCAAAATCAATTCCAGCGTACCAAACGAGTGATAGTTGTTTCACCACAGAGAATTGTAATTATTCAATTATATGAATTTTTTTAGTACATAAAGTAGGAGAGTAGAGATCATCATCAGCATCATGGTTTAATTTTTCCTGTATTATTAATTTGTTTATTGTGTTCATATTCTAACAAGAATCTAATTAAACTTGAAATAATGCATTCCTATACAATGCACGAAATACATTATAAAAACTATGACATAATAGCCCACTCAAAATTAACTTCATTATCCGAATCAAATTTAATTTCTAATTTAAAACCAGATAAAAAGCAAGTATTCAAATGGAGTAATCACAAACAATCAAATCAAACACACAAAAAAAAAAAAACCATTATTTACAAGCCTAGTCACATAGTTTGCCACTTTGCCTGTTTCTACAATTTATGAACTAATAGAAATTATATAATATATGGGTTCGTTTGGGAACGCGGTGGAGAAGTGCTTTTACGCAAGTCAAGGTAAATATGTGGAGAAGATTATCTCATTTTACGAACAAATACTGTTGAACATGTTTTTAATTTTTTCAAACGGAATGCCAAATAAGATCGAGATGACTACTTTTAAGTTGTAAATAAAATGTATAGTAATAGGCCCGTACCTTTACATGGAATCTAAGAGCTTGTTTGGATGTGAGGTTGAAAATAGCTTTTACAGATTTCGAGGTAAAACCTAGGTTTTGGAGAATAGATTTTGGAAAATAGCTTTTACAGATTCCGAGGCAAAACCTAGATAGCTTATGTTTGGAAAGTTATTAACTTTTACGGATTCCAAGGCAAAAAAGTGGGTAGGAAAGAGGAAAATAGGAAAGAGAAAGAAAGAAAAAGTAAGAAAGAGGAAAGAGGAAAAAATAGGAAAGAAAAAACCTATGTTTCAAAACTTAGATTTCAAACTGAGGTTTTTGCAACCAAAATAGCTTTTGGGGAAAAAATTTTGCTTGGACAAAACCTCGGTTTTGAGGTAAAACCTAGGTTTTAAAATCAAACCTAGATTCTAGAATTGGTTGCCAAACAAGCCCTAAATCAAATTACATGAATAGTACTAGAATAGTTCCTTATAGATATGCTTATGGGATATATCCTCAAAGACTCACTGTTTTTATATTATATTCTATTCTTAATATTAAGATCTAGTTTATATAGTTTATATACTACAGTAATTAATTAATTATTCATAGAAATTATTGTGACAAATTTATAACTAATGATAATTAGAAGCCCTAAATTATTTGATAATGAGCATGCAAATCATTCTTACAGAGTAACAGAGCAACATGTGGTGCTATCATTTGATCAAGATTATGTATATGTTTAGCATAATACGTGTAAAACCATTATTTTTATTGATTTGGGTGAAAATTTGATGATACTATTAATTATTATTAATTCCCATAATGCATGTCTGTGTCATCATTATTCTAATCACATCGCACCAATAACGCTCCTAACATAACACTTGAGTCTATTCAGATCACCTCCAGTGCTCTCCGTGCAGTGCGGGGGAAGTGTCTTCATATTAGCCGTCAGATCAATATCACGGTTGATGACAGGGATTGATGTAAAATTGATTTACAGAGGATGTAAAAGTAAAACTGATGCTGCCCAAGTGAGGGCACTATGTTGTTTCAACGTTATATTTGATGAACTCAAAAGGGATGTAAAACCGATGCTACACACCGTTTTGAATTAAATTTAGAAAAAAAAAATTAGTAAGAAAGATCCATAACCACTAATATTGGATTATATGTTGATTGATATAGTAAAATTAGTGAATGTAATTCGATTACAACGAATCAAATAATCCATGTTGTATAACTTTAACAATGTAATTTGAATTATGACTTATATGAATTAATATTTGTGTACTTATACCTTTAATAAACCAACATACTTAGAAATTTATATCTTTTAATTTAGTTTTAATATAGTTAAAAAATTTATTCCATATTTTTTTATAGATCAAATATAAATTTTGTTTCATGTTTCGTTGATCATATGAACAAAAGCTACTATCTAATCATAATTTCATTACATTACAGTTCCACCCATTACATTGCGCATTCCTATTAATTCCATAAACCAAATGGGCTATAATATTTTCTAGTTTGCAAGGGTCATGAAAAGATCAGAGATTAATTCCTACTAATTAAAAACGACGACGAAGAATTTAAATTCATTCCACATATTTTTCCAAAAAAAAATTATTTATCACTTCGTCAAGCACAAGACCCACAAAAGGATCCGAGTTAAACTCATTCTCAAGCAATTCCTGATCTCGCAACTTTTTTTTTCTTTGGTATAAATCACAAATGGATATCCTTGAACTGACATTCAAGTGATTCCATCAACTTTATTCCCAGCCACTTACATAATATAATATCACACACATCCATTTGGATTTCACCTCATCAAACCCAATTACAAAAGAGAAGAAGGCCAAATAAAAAAGTCTCATTACGTTTCCATTAATTATGCCTTCATCAGAATCATCAAATCTCACCCCAGAAGGGGAGAACCATAAGCAGTTAGATGGCGATATTAGAGAGATGGTCAGCTCCATCACTAGTCGTGTGGCTAATTTTCACAAATCAGATCACTATAAAGAAGACGAAGATTATGATGATGATGATGTTAGGATCATCACACTTGCCGGAACCAACGATGGCGCCACTTTGAAGAGCGAAGTCGAAAACAAGCCGGCCGGCCATCACCGGGTGAAGCTCGAAAAGGAGGCATTGAGCAGTTATGTGAACAGCAATTTTCAGGCAGTCAACAACTCAATCATGTTTAGTGGGAGCTACCAAGCTCACGATCCTGGTGTCAACGTCGAGATCTCAGATTTTTTCGATAAGGTGGAGAAGCATGGGAAGAAGGGCAAGAAGAAGAAGAAAGAAAGTGAAGGATCCAAAAGCGATGGTGATCATCATTCTGGACATTCTAATTGATTGAGAGATATGCCTGATCCATCACCTAGGTGAAATAAGTGGTGTCAAGGTATTAATAGTTACTAGCTACCACCCCTGGCCTTAAGTAAAAGGAATGATCCATTTTATACTACAAGCTGAATCCATCACATTTGTGAGTAGTTGTTTATGCATACATTTTAAAAGGTGAGTGAGGTTTTCATGGATCTTAAGCATGATTATGATTGAATACATGCCAAGAATATTATATATTTATGGTGATTGTTATATTATGATTGTAATATCTACCTTGTTATAATGTATTTTATATTATTATTATTATTATTATTATAATATAATTGTGGTGAGCTTTCCCTTTAAATTCATTGTCAACTATTTTCAATTGTTTGTGTATTATATTATTAGATATTCATTAACTATTATTTGGTTTATTATTTTCTATTATTATTTAGTTAACTGATTTTGTTAGCATTAGAGTTGCGGTAACCAAATCTGTTGGCATTTTAGTTCTGTTAGTTGCTTGCTGTTCTGACTCTACACAGTATATGTACACATGTCATGAATAAGTGAAATGATAAGATTTCTTTCTCCATTCTCAGATGCTCTTATATTCTCCTTTCCCTCTTCCTTCTCTGCGGAGTCTCTTCTGCAGATCGTCTCCCTGATTCATTCATGCGTTAGACTATTCTTGTTTCATGGTATCAGAGCCATGATCGTGATGGCAGACTCTTCCTCCTCAACCTCATCCAGCGTCTCTGACGCCATACAGAACCCCTCCAATCCGTTTTACATTCATCCAAACGAAAATCCATCTTTGGTGCTTGTATCTCCAGTTCTGGCCGGATCCAACTACCACTCCTGGTCACGAGCGATGAAGATGGCTTTATAGTCCAAAAACAAGTTTTAGTTTATCGATGGAACGATCGTAGCCCCTTCAGCGTCGGATCCTCTGTTTCCGTTTTGGGAAAGATGCAATACGATGGTTGTGGCATGGATCACTCGTTCCCTTTCTCCAACAATAGCTCAGAGCATACTATGGATCGATCAAGCCTCAGACGTATGGGATGATATGCGCAGTAGATTTGCTCAATGCGACATGTTTCGTATAGCGGACTTGCAAGATGAAATCCATTCCCTCCGACAAGGTGATGTGTCCGTGAGCGATTACTACACCAAACTTAAGATTCTCTGGGATGAACTTCTCAATCTTCGCCCACCTCCTATGTGCAGTTGTAAAACTCGGTGCTCTTGTGGAGCATTTGCCAAGATGCGTAAGTACGAATAGCAGGATCACGTGATCCATTTCTTGAGAGGTCTCAATGATCGCTTTTCAACCGTGAAATCGCAGATCATATTACTTGAACCTCTTCCTCCCATCCATCGAGTCTTTTCACTGGTTGCACAGCAAGAACGTGAGATATGACTCATTTCCACTCTAGCAGATCCTGCTATTCTTCTTGTGAAGGCTGACAAGTCCTATTCTGCCCGAAGCTCTGAGCGTAGCAACACAAAACATTGCACGTACTGTGGCAAACCACGCCATACCATCGACACCTGCTACAAAAAGCATGGTTTTCCTCCTGGCTTTAAGTTTCGTACAGCATCTATCGTCAACAATGTTTCTCAGGCAGCTGCAAGTAAAGAGAGTCTCACTCCTGTCATAGCTCCGAGTTCACAGCCACTTGAAGTTACACCACATCTCGGTTTCACAGCTGACCAATATCGTACACTCCTCCAACTGGTTCAAAGGGAAGCCTCTCATTCTTCCACCCATACCTTAAATAATATCTCATCAGGTGATTCTAATCCTCCTATCCCTTCAATACGCAACTCCTGGATATTAGACACAGGAGCAACCGATCATATTTGTTCCCTATCTTCTCACTTTGTCTCCCTCACAAATATTTCACCCATTATTGTTCATTTACCTAATAGATCTACCGTTATTACCAAACATGCTGGTTCAGTAAGGATCTCCAGTTCCTTTGTCATTGACAATGTTCTGTTCATTCCTAATTTTCAATTTCACATTATCTCAGTTTCCAAACTTACTCGTTCTCTTTATTGTTGCACCATATTTCAGAGCCATTTTTGCTTCATAATGACCTTGCCACAGTGGAGGATGATTGGTTTAGCTAAGGAAAAGGAGGGCTTATACTTTCTACCTCATGGTCAGCTTGCCTCTTGTTTAGTCTCCACGAGAAACACCTGTTGTTCAGCATCTTCATTGAATAATTTTGTACCACCTCACTCAGTTTCTTCCTTTGACCTATGGCATTTTAGACTAGGACATCCTTCAAACTTTGTGCTTAAACATGTCTGTCAATTGCATCCCTATGTGACTGTAAGCAAATCAAATGATCAATGTGATTCTTGCCATTTTGCTAAACAGAAACGCCTCCCGTTTCCCCTCAGTCAAACTCACTCTACCAGATTATTTTCTGTACTCCACGTTGACATTTGGGGTCTCTATAACATTACATCAATTCATGGTCATAAGTACTTTCTTACTGTTGTGGACGACTGTTCACGCCACACGTGGGTTTTTCTAATGAATAACAAAGCAGAAACACGTCAGGCACTCAAAAATTTTATTTCCCTTATTGAAACTCAGTTCCAAGCCATTGTTCAAATTATAAGGTCTGATAATGGAATGGAATTCTCCATGCCTGACTACTTTGCCTCCAAAGGGATTTTACACCAAACATCATATGTGGAAACACCATAACAGAACATTATAGTTAAGCGAAAACATCAGCACATCTTGAATGTAGCTCGGTCTCTACTTTTCAGTCCAATTTGCCCAAAGCCTACTGGTCTTATGCCATTTTGCATGCTGTCCACATCATCAATCGCTTGCCAACTCCTTTTCTTAAATATCAATCTCCTTATTTCATATTACACAAAACTCATCCAGACTTATCCAATCTTAGGGTGTTTGGTGCTCTGTGTTTTGCTTCCATTTCCCCTCATAATCGCACAAAGTTTGATCATAGAGCCAAGAAGTGCACCTTCCTTGGATAGAAACCTGGGGTTAAGGGGTATGTTCTTTTAGATTTGGTTTCACGTTCCATTTTTCTGTCACGAGATGTCATATTCTATGAGCATATTTTCCCTTTAGCTCCAGTTGCTTCATCCTCTAACAGTAATGACCCTAGTATTTCCTTACCTCAAGATCCCCCTCCCCTAGATTTTCCTATCACCTACCATATTACTCGTTCACCTACAGCTGTTTCTCATAATCCTGATTCTGTAATTGATTCTGTTACTAAGCCACACAAATCAACCAGGCAGAGACAACCACCTACATACTTGAGGGACTATCACCATGCCCTACTCTCTTTAACTAAACCAACTTTCTCCACTGGCAGAGGTAAGTCTCCTCACTCCCTCAATTTCGTACTCTCTTATGATTCCCTATCTCCTTCTTATAAGCATTACAGCCTCTCAATTTCCTCTCATTTTGAACCAAAAACTTATCACCAAGCTGTAAAACACGAAGTTTGGCGTAATGCTATGGCTGCTGAGCTCTCGAACAAAATCATACATGGTCTCTCACTACTTTGCCTCATGGGAAATCAATTGTTGGCTGTAAATGGGTGTACAAAAACAAATTCCGTGCAGATGGAACCCTTGAGAGAGCTAAGGCTCGCTTGGTTGCTAAAGGGTATACTCAAGTTGAGGGTGTAGACTACCTAGACACCTTTTCTCCTATTGCCAAACTCACAACTGTGGGTCTATTGTTGTCTCTAGCCTCAGCAAAACAGTGGCATCTCCAACAGCTTGATGTTAATAATGCCTTCCTCCATGGTGATCTTGAAGAAGATGTATACATGGCCATCCCTCCTGGTTTTCAGCCATCTTCTCCCAATCTGGTTTGTAAGCTGCACAAGTCCATATATGGACTTAAACAAGCTAGGAGACAATGGCATGCAAAATTATCTGCTGCCTTAATATCTTATGGCTACATTCAGTCTCAGTTTGATCATTCATTATTTGTTCATCATCTTAATGGTTCTTTCACAGCATTACTTGTATATGTGGATGATGTTATCCTCACAGGAAACAACCTTCATGAGATCCATCGAGTCAAATCCCTTCTTGACTCAGCCTTCAAGATCAAAGACCTTGGGAACCTTAAGTTCTTTCTTGGGCTTGAGATTGCTCGATCAAAACAAGGAATCTCCCTACACCAGCACAAGTTCACCTTAGATGTTCTTGAAAACTTTGGCTTCCTAGATTGCAAACCTCTCAAGACACCAATGCATCGAAGCACAAAGCTCACTAAGACTTCTGGTCAGCCCTTGTTTGACGGCACTCCCTACCGCACACTTGTTGGCAGGTGATCTACTTAACAAACACTAGGCCTGATATTTCATATGCTGTTCAGCAGCTTAGCCAATTTATGTCCTCCCCTACTGATATGCATATGAAGGCTACTCACCGTGTACTTCGCTACCTCAAGTCATCTCCAGGCCGTGGTATCTTTCTATCGTCCACCTCAGATTTCACACTCAAAGGATTTAGTGACTCTGATTGGGCAGGTTGCTTAGACACTAGACGCTCCACCACCGGTTATTGTGTATTCTTGGGTACTTCTCTGATCTCATGGAAATCCAAGAAACAAAATACTGTCTCTCGGTCATCTTCAAAGGCTGAATATCGTGCTCTTGCTTCCCTCACATGTGAGCTGCAATGGTTATTATATCTTTTACAGGATCTGCATATTCCACATTTCAAGCCAGCTCTTATCTATTGTGACAGTCAGTCAGCACGATACATTGCAGCCAATCCAACATTCCATGAGAGGACAAAGCATATAGAGATCGACTGTCACATTGTTCGTGAAAAGCTCCGTGCTGGTGTTCTTCATCTATTACCTATTCGATCTCAGAATCAAGTAGCTGATATTTTTACTAAGGCTTTGGATCCAGCCCCATTTTCGGCTCTCCTGTCCAAGCTGGGTTTGCATAATCTGCACATTCCAGCTTGAGGGAGGGTATTAGATATTCATTAACTATTATTCGGTTTATTATTTTCTATTATTATTTAGTTAACTGATTCTGTTAGCATTAGAGTTGCGGTAACCAAATCTGTTGGCATTTTAGTTCTGTTAGTTGCCAGCTGTTCTGACTCTACACAGTATATGTACACATGTCATGAATAAGTGAAATGATAAGATTTCTTTCTCCATTCTCAGATGCTCTTATCTTCTCCTTTCCCTCTTCCTTCTCTGCGGAGTCTCTTCTGCAGATCGTCTCCCTGATTCATTCATGCGTTAGACTATTCTTGTTTCATATATCCTCAGGAAGAAATCTATAGGTTCTTTTTATGTATAAAAGTAATTTATCTCTGTTTCTTTTTAAATTTTGATTATATGCGTATTAATTATACGATGAACAGTTGCCATTAACTTTAATCAATGACGGAATGGATGATATATATTGAGCTTAGTGAAGCATGCTAAATACATAACAAAATACTTTAGGATATTGGATGTACATGATAAAATATTTCAGAGTATTGGATACACCAAATATTAATTATAGATAATCTTTTTAACTATGTACTTTTACTATTTGACAAATTAATTAGAAGGACTTTATGTTTAGGACCAAGGGAATAGTTCTTTAAAAATCAAATATTATCATTAATGATACTTAACTCCTATTTAAGAAACATTTTGCTGATTAATCTTGAGGCAGTTGAGAAGTAGAATAAAAGAACAATTCTGCTTGTTCTTGATATGCAAGTTCAAATAGGGAAACTTCCTTTCACTTTATTTTCCTCTATAATTTTCTATAGTTAATATGAATTATTCAAAACATGTTCCAATAAATTTGATAAAGATGCAAAAAATTAGATGATAAACATCAATTAAAGTTTTTACACATAGTAACTCTGCACATAGTTAATGTTAATTACTTCCAATCGTTAACGTAAGAACTAGTTGGAGATTGGATTTGATACTAAATATAATATTTTAATATACTTTATCTCCCAAATTTACAATATTTCTTTCAAAGTATCCATATTAATTGTATATATTAAGAGTTTATATCTACGGGTACTTAAGATAAAAGACGAGACTTTATAAAGCCTAATTTATATTTGTTACAAATAATTGAATTAACTATTTTTTCGGATATGTTTGAATTAATGATATAAATTACTTTTCTAATATGATTTTGTAATTTACTGCGTAAGTACGTGAGATATATTTAATATTGACTTGTGTAAACATATTTTTAGAATGTAAAGGCAAACAAGGCTTTAATCTATTCAAATTATTTATTCTATCCAACCCTAAATGTAAGACATATTTAGCTAATTTGATTAGATTAACACTATCAATTAAGTTAGGTAAATGTAATTATTTTCCTAAAATGCCCTCTTGAGGACAGTGCAAATTAGTGAGTTGCAAGCATGCTACTCACTCTATGGAATATATAGGTGTATTATTAGATTATTATTGTGTTTAATTATTGTTAAATTAAAGAAGTATGAATATGGGTAATTTAAAAAAATACAAAATTATAAATAAGTTAGACATTTAAGATCATGGTTAACTCTTCAATCATGTCATATATTAAAGATCATAGAAGAATATCTAACTCTTATATTAAACTTCAAATGTGTAAGAGAATCTCTGATGATACTCCACCAGAGGTAATTTAATGTAGTATACACTTAGCAAAATCATGAAGAAACCACTTAACGCAAAATAAATAAAGTTGAAAAGTGAAAAGAGCAAACTAAGTCATGCTCCACACCCCTACTTAAAAAAAAAGATAGCTAAATAGATAAAATTAAATCATGAAGTGTCTGAAATTATGCTATTTATATTTTATGAAATATAATCACAAGTCCTTAATATAAAAATTAATTAACTTTTTTAAAAAATTAAAAAAACTAAAAAAATAACTAAATTATAACATTTATTTTAAAATAATTATATAAATTAGATTATACATTAATTTATAAGTTGAATAAATTAATTTAAAAAATAATAAATATATAAGTAATTATCTTACTTAATATATAAAAAAATCAACTCGCTTTTATAAACACATTAGCGTTATTATTACATTTTCACGCACAGACGAATGGACAAGATTCCCATTAATTCCTTGATAGTCGTGTTATCATGAGGATAAGACTTTTGACTTCATAAAAAACTTTTGACTTTATACCTAAAGAATGTGTATTATATATGATAATTATAAATTAGGAACTTTAGCTTTTCTAGACGAATGACTCAGAACTAAATTATAGAATAATTTGAATTATATGATTATAATCAAATCAAAATTATAGAGATAAAATGATGAATTTTTTCTAAAATGAAAATAAGAAATAAAAAACATTGCTTTTTATGGATCTTAATTAATATTAAATAATGGTTCATGTTAACTTGTTAAGTAAATTTATAAAAATAATATGTTACTAATATTAATATTTAATAAAAAAATTCAAACAAGTTTTACCTTTTCTTTTTCCCAACACAGATTACAGAATCTTCTTTTCCCGCCTCTTCTTTTGGGTTTCTTTCCTCGTCACTCAAATCAACTACCAAACGCATACGCATCATGAACTAGACTCTAAAGTCACTTTTGTCTAATCTAAAATTTAAAACAAAGATTTGCGTGAAAAAATACTCGATAACTTGAATTATTATGCAACATTTCAGTATGCATGGATACAGCAATCACACATATACAAAACTGAAATAACATGCATTCCAAAAGAGACACGTGTGTGCAATGGCGGACATGTGTGTAGTTCATCGAATTCAGCCGCATCCTTGACTTCCAAAAAATTAGGTATATATTAGTACTATGTGATTTATTTTGTACCAATTCATTTGCTAATTTTGAACCCACACTACTACAGAGTATACTTTTTACTACTGAAATTCGTGTCCTTTTTGTGAAAAAGGGAGTAAAAAGTGAAGGCGGTGGCATTTTTGAAATTATAGAAAAAAATTAGGCGTCCTATATGCAATGTAGGGCGCATAAAGGTGGCTGGGGGCACCTTTTGGCGCCCTATATCGGAATAGGGCGCCTAAAGTATATCTATGGCGCCCTATTCTGTATTTGGCGCCCGTTTAGGCGCCCTTTATGAGGCAAAGGGCGCCATAGTGCTTGCCCTACGACGCCCTTTGCCCATAAAGGGCGCCGTAAGGGCGCCATAAGCCCTGCGGTGCCCTTTATAAGGAGTGGAAAGGGCACCGTAGGGCCTCTTCAATTTTCATAACTCCCTCCTACCCCACACTGACCCCCCACTCTGTCTCTTCTCCTTCCTTTCTTCATACTTAGGCCGCGACCCTCTGTCTCTCCTCCTTTCTTTCTTCCCCCACTCCGTCGGTGCCCACGCGTCCGCCCCCACCCGTTACGCCCCCCGCCGTCGTGCCCCCACCCGTCGCGCTGTCGCATGCCCAAGGCCCAAGCCGTTATGCCCCTAGTC